>JAVTVY010015772.1:0-68188 GCA_036873755.1 Hanleya hanleyi | reverse complement strand
TCCGCCGATTTTCCACGTCGTTCGTTGAAGCGGCCAGCGCTGGAATGGCATTGAGAGCCGTGCCAGTAACACCCGTAAAATTGAAATACGGTGGGTTTATTGTGGAGTACAGCAAACCCATCGACGGGGAGTCGACGATCTCCTATCCGCTTCTCTGTGGCGTTGGTTTGGTGTCGTATTGAAATTCCCCGTCGATCGGCTTTCCAGTCCAACCACTGGTCAGCCAGATGCTTGTACGGTGTACGTTCAGGTCGGAAATGCTGGCCTTCCGCCAACCAGCGTGTATAATGCCCACTGGGCATAGGTTGGGCGAGAGACCACAGATACAAGGCATTGGCGTCAAATCCGATGATTTTAGCACAGGGTTTTGCACCTGGAAGGGTGGTGACGTCCTTCGGTGGAAAATAAGGCTAGGTCCGCCGACGATATTCTGCTTTAAACAATCATACATATCCTGGTCTTTTTGTTGTATGAGTGAAAAGTACGTGGAACAATCTTGAAAAAGATGGCGAAGCGCGAGACCCGGTAAACTCAAGCACTCTTTGAATATGTCCACGCGCATTTGATCCCGAAAGAGTTGGGCCATTTTCTCGGCCGCTTCGAGGAATGGAACCACATCTAAGTTGTTATAATACACCAGGAAATCACGCAAGGTCTGCATATGTTGGTCGTTCCATACTTGCTGTAGTTCCCGGTACGTGTCTTCCGGACATTCCACTTGCTTTAGATCGTCGAAGAAAGCGTCCCGGGGTTGTAACTGTGTTTCCTCCAAGCGGTCGAGGGTTGACATATAGGTGTAAGGGAACCTCCCTTTGGTTTGTGCACAGTCATATGCCTTTACCCACTGATCGTAGCTGTAATTTGGAGCTAAGTAGTTGCGTACATCCAGGAAATGAAGTGATGTGGTGGTGAGGGCCATGTGGTTGTTGATCTTTTTGATGACGGACTTGATGGTATCGGACTGGGCCAAGTAAGGGTAAAGAAATTCCTTCACCATGTTCAAGTCGTATCGCCCCGAATTGAAGCCGAGCACAGGTAACTGGCCTAGGTATTGTAGGAACCGTACCTTCAGTTTCTCCGCATACGGCTTGGGTAAGGGTACAGCCTCCGGCTGAATGTCCTGCATCGCCGACTCCGACTCCGACTCCACCCCGTTTCCGACTCTTCATCGTCGCTGAAGGACACACCCGGTGTAGGAATACGATCGTCGAGTTGGTCCAGCACGTCCTCGAGCTTGGACACCAACAGTTCTGTACTGGCCGCACTCACTGCCTCTAAATACTCCATCATTCGAGTAATCAACTCATGGGAGTCCCCAGTGGACACGAAACAGACAGGTGCATCGTCATAGCCGGGTACGTTGCTGGAAATACTGACACTCAGGGGAATATGGCGCTGTGTCCACTGCGTTTTGGCTGAGAAAATGTCCATGGGTTCCAAAATGGCCTCGAAATCATAACACGCCCGGTAGGGAAAATAACGGTCCTCTAGTGGTATGACAATCCCCTCATCAGCCAGGTCTTCGAAAATAGTAGGCGTGTTATGGTACACTCTACCAGGAAATTTGCGTTTCACAGCGTTGTCACAAATCTTCTCGTGCTGATGTAAGTTCCCATAGTGATCAAACACCCGATGGCACTGAGAACAACTGTAGGATTGCGCGTACAGGCTCATATCGTAGATCAGCGAAAAATGACCCCTCCGTTGTCGAAGACATTGACTTTCATCGTAGAGGCATACCGTTCTGTTGAGCGATGAACCAATTCAGCCACAAATGTATCCTCCTCCTCCTTCGGTAGTAAACGGTATACAAAGATATTCACGTGGAACAGTGTTTCCACGACATCCAAATACTTGAATGGGACTCCCCGGAACTGCCGCGGGTCAATATCTTGCGCCTGTAGATACTCTTCCCAATACAGTGTTGCATTTCTATCACAAGCCCGAGGATTACACTGGTCCAAATGAATGGCCAAACATCGAAACAGACATTTCCGGTCTTTGTAGGGCCCGTTTGAGCCTCCCGCTAACGGATACAGTCCTCTTCGATTGAGCAGCCAAGGCTGAAGAATAACAGGAGTGCCGATGGGGTGATTTCTCATTTTCGTGACGAAAAATGTGACGTTCGTCACCATTTCTACAGTCCATTTGGTGTTGGGACGTTGTAACCGGGCCCATTCCAATGGATCCAACGTAGTCAGTTGGTCGATGAGTGGCTCCAGAGAAATAGCATCCGTCACCGTGAACGGCTGGTCAAATACATAGGAATTATTACTGGGATAGAAATACCGCAGTTGGCCCGTCTCTTTGTGCCGTAAGATATACCCAAATGTCACATTCAATTTGAAGGCTGTCACCTGATCTGTAAAAATGTTCTCGGCGTGAGTAGGAAGTTGCGTGAGGTCCTCCAACCGGAAATTATACAAATCCAATAGACGACGGTGACGGTGGAAACAACGGCGTATCGTGGTCCAGTGACGGCGGAACAACGCACTCACACGCTCGTCTTCGGGTAAGACTTCAGCCGGAGGCGCTCCTGGATCCTCTGGAAAATCTTCTCCACGTCTCATGCTATCGGTCTGGCTTCAGGCTTCACTGGTAGGCTGGTCACTCCTCAGGTAGACTGGTCACTCCTCAGGCAGGTCTTGAGTAGGCTGGTCAGGTAGCCCCGATCCGCAGGGCAATGAATGAAGCAATTCCCTAAAAAAAAATCCCTCTTTTATACGTTTTTCCGTGACATTCGTGTCTTTTCGGCAAAATCCGTCTGTCTTCGGTCACCTCCGTGTCTTTTCGGGTGCCTCCGTGACTCTTCGGGCACCTCCGTGTCTCTTCGGTAAACTCCGACTGTTCCCGTGTAAACTCGGAACACACAGCTAAAGGACCCGGATATAAGTGCCCGGATGTAAACCACAGATGAACAGGTCAGTACACGCATTCCTATCATTCAATATGACCTTGAACTATCACGTGATCTCCCCGTGATTCCTCAAACACAGTACATGTATCCCATCAATGGCATAGGACCCGGATATAGGGCAATCCGTGTGCAACAATGTTGCAATTCGGGGGAGCCCGGTGTTCGGCACGTGACAAGCAGACGACAGCGAAATTCTGCCGGGAAGTACAGACAGTACATGGCCTATCATGTTCCCCTCTCACCGAACGTACCCATCACGCCTCACCGGAAACACACGAAAGTGAACGATATTGTAGGGAAAAACCCCACAGACAGTACATGTCCTATCAGGTTCACAGGCCCCATTCACACAGACCGGAAGTGACGTCATACCGCACGTGATGGAAAAAACCCTAACATGTCTAAACATGATCCAAGGTCAAGATGAAAGGATACAGGTCAAGTGCACTCATTGACCTTTGATCTCTGTCACGTGATATGCAAATTTCTGAGGTCAAAGGTCAATAAGACTCCTCCGGGTTTCTATATACTGCTTATAGGGACCTTGACCTCTAGAGGTCAAAGGTCGAGATCCCAATTTGCCCTTTCTCTACTACTAACATAATACAACATATTTTCACATCTACTGCTTCTATGATACATGTATGGTACCGTTATGAAGATACGTGTAAGGGCTATCATCTGAAGGAATATTTATTTTGATTGGTCAAAGCCCGTCTGTTATGTAGATCAGTAGGTCATTACCTTGATTTTAGAATGAAAATTAGTGTATTTATAAATCTAATTTTGAAAAATGGGTAGGTCCATGATGCATTCCAAAACATTCAGAATTGAGTTACTTACATTCATTCAGAACTATAAAGTTTTCACAAATCGAAAATATATACTGTCAAAATGCAACGTAAAGCACAATTTTACATCTAGACTGAAAAACATTTCAAGAGGCAGAAATCCCGAGACCCAATAGGGGAAAGAAAGTGAGTTCCGCCTGGGGTAGCTTTCTATACATATATCATTCTACAATAAGCTCTTCAAAATCAAAATATTCCGTCAAATTGCACCAGAACACACCATCTAATTGAATTTAGATATAAAACAAATTTCAAGGGGGCCATATACATGTAGCAGGAAAGTTTAAGTTTCACTTCTGAAACATTTCTACGTTTTTATTTCAGTCCACTGAAAAAACCCCAGAACATATGATATACTCGATATTTCCCCCCGAAATCCGCGTTGATGTGCAGAAACATGTAGGGAAAACCATGTCAGGCAAATACGGGAATATCATACCACATACTGGTACATGACCAACAAACGGTCCACACGCATTTATTTTTTGCAGATGCCATTAACTAGCCAAACTAAACGCCTATTTTGTAGATCGGGTTAGTGACCTATCGATACTGACCTACATAATTTACCTAGCGTACCAATTCCGAACTGTTGTGACATATGAATGATCTGTATATGAATTACTTTTAGGAATATGATTAAATTATTTTCCCAAATACCATTTTTTTGTTATATATTTTCCCTGCAGGACATAGACTAAGGCATTACACTAAATTCGGTGACGTACTTATTAAGCGCTTGTTAAAACATACCCTACCTTCACAATTCTGCCTTATTTGAAACATCAGAGGCAGTACAGAGAGTAGGATATTAATGAATATGTTATGCTATAATACTCATGCCACGTACCTTATGTTCGCCTCAAATTGATGCTGTGACCTTTTGGCCCATTCAATGGATTTTCCTCAACAAATCATGACTTCGCATACGAGAACAATTCCACAGAACAGTGCATGAGCCACAGATGTCCTTTCATCTGCACATTAGCTAGCAAAATTAACGCATACATTAATTGAGCTTTGTTGAGAGAATGGTGACATACTGACCTACATAACTGACACCTGTTCGTAATATTAAACCCTATCTGAACCATGTAGCCCATAGCGCATACACATACCCTCACACTGATTTCTTAACTGTAATATCTGGGCAGTAGATTTCGGTACACATCTGATAATGTGACCACCCCCTCTCCCCCCCTAAATTTCATGTTTATTCAAATTTAGTTAGATCTCTGAACACTCTTGAGAAGAAGTAGTTGAAGGCAGATGAAAAAATTATTTCGTCAAAAACTTGTACATGGTCTGTAGAAATTCTACAGTCGTTTTATATTTGTGTCTTTTCTAGTGTGCAGAAGTGAAGTGACCTACTGACCTACATACCAGACGAGATTTGACCAATCAAAATAAATCTTTCATCAGGCGATAGCCCATATACTTACCTTCATAATGATATCTTACATGTAACGAAGCAGTAAAAGTGGAAATATGTTGTCATATGTTACCACTACCCCCTAAATTTCGGGGGTTTTGACAAGTTCCTTGATCCGTGCCTCCAGCACATTACCTACCCATGATTCGTCTATATCTGGTCTAACAATAAGTTAAAACTTTCTATACCGTGGGTTGAGGTTTATCCTAAAATAAGCCATTTTCTGTTTCGGATGATGGACTATGATGCACATTCAGGAATTGAAGACGATCTAACCCACCAAAGACGCCCTTGTTCTCCGATCTTTTAAATGTTCAGACCTTCGAAAGACGAAAATAAACCCGGTGACGGATCGTAGCATGTATTGCCAGGGAGGAACTTATTTACAAACATGTTAACATTTGAATTTATCAAAAACGTACCTGACTAAGCAGGCAGAATTTTGTTTTCATTTTTAAATGCAATGACGACACGAGAAATTTGAAAAAGGATGGAGCGCAAGTCAGTTTAAACGGCTTCGAAGTCCGGTACCCCCATTTTCTCAGTGCAGCTCGGACTATTAAAATGCTGGAAGTTCTATATCAATTTCAAAATTATGAAGAAAATATTTCAAAATCTGCAAACTATTTTTAAAACAACGATATTTCTTATAAGCGATGTTTTAGGGGGCTGTTGTGGTGTTGTTGATTCGCGATGCATCCAGTGTCCGTCAAAGGAATCGCTTCTTTACCTCTACCATCAGTCTCAATATCCGCAAGTTGACCTGTTTGGCTGGCCCAGAAAATTGTGACAACATACTTTAAGCCCAGCATTACGTTAAGGTAACGGCCCTTTTAATTAGCAATGCTACAATATAGTAATGACATGTGAACCATCGGTGACAATAGGGAAATTCTATACGGCTAAATTATGGTATTCTTCATTTCCCACTTCGGGTCTGTTCTGTAACTTGATAGCATAGTGGAGATTTCATTTGTCTTACCGACTTCGTAATGAGGATGCGTGTAATACTATATCCGTCCATAACTACATCACATCTGGGCCATCGAACATAGACACATATGCTGGCTTTTGTTTCAAGACGTGTGATATCACATTCTTAACACGCACGGTACTTTTCCTAGTTGGGATGTTGAAATGAAAACACGCAAACGTACTAAAATATGGCTGATGATAGTACTTTTGGGCTTCATACCAGCGATATACTACGTTTCCAGCTATACAAAGTTTGGTTTCAAAGAAAACATTGTGCTGCATGTCCCGGATGAAAATATTAGAGCTTTGGTGAGTATAGGGGTACAAGTGTATATTCTTTTATTTCGAAGGCGATTAGATTATTGGAGCGGTTATGCATGGCCGTTTTGTTTCTTAGGCGTTCTTATGAAGTAAAAAATCTTCGATAACATATGCTCGCAGGAGGTGATAAGCCTTTCTCCAGATGAAAGTATTTCGTTGCAAAATTGCTTGAATATGTTGAATTTCAGCAGTAAATTCATAATATTCTTAGACGAAAAATCGTGAAAACTATCGCTCTTGGTAAAAGTTTGACCTTTACTAGAAGTGGTTATGTAGGCCTACATGTATGGTCGCAAATAATCCAGTCATCGCTGATCATATATAACCTAATCCCTAAATACAGTCTGCATATAGTATGTTCTAAATGCGAATAACATTTCACAATAACTTTCCCTATCAGATGTTAGCTGAATTGATAATTATTCATTCTGAGTTTGTTGAGTAGGATAGTTTGTAAGTGACAGGGTTATCAAACACGCTAATTCTGTGCATTTGAACCCCCACACCATGCTGAGCGATATCCTGTCTTTCACTGTTCACTCGTTAATCTAATCAGGCAAATCACAAATTTGAGAAATCTACTTTTAATACTTTCTATGTCACTTTCAGTAAATCCGCTTCCATGTTGAGAAAATATTAACCTGGGAGTCAAGCTGAGAAAACGAAATATGTTCACCCCACCGCAAGAAAATTTTCATCTATACCATGACTTTCTATGACCAAAGCGTCTATAAGTCAGAGTGGATGTAGAGTTGCAAAGTAATGCAGATTGTTTTATTGCTGCCAAAATGAAGTCTTACAGCTATTCGATTCATTCCGCTGAAAAGCGGGGTAGTCGATTTTGAACAACCTAATGATCATATATTACTCCTGAATAGTGGCAGAGTTACACAGAATCGTGATTTATTTCTGTTATCCAATCGCATGACATCACGTGGGGGTCATATCCAAAGGTCCACTGGGAAAAAAAAACTTCCAAAACGGGGGCATATATGTACTTGCATTGTTATATAATCATTGCCACTGTTCCAATCTAAGACTATCTAAGCGTCCTGTCTATCTTGTGTGCTGTCCTCAGTGTTTTATAGGGTAGATGGAGGGTGTCCGGTTCCATGTTGCTTCAAAGATTTCTTCTTTGAAGCAGCTGGAACGCAGCTTGGCTGGGTGGTGCTTAGTTGGATCGTCGCGATATGACTGAAATAATGTTGAAAGCGACGTTAAATCTTATTCACTCATTCATTCTATCTAAACACCATGGTTTATTGTTCAACACAACGGTGTGTTTGAATATCTAACGTTGTGGTTATATTCCAACTGTATCGTACAATGGTGGAGGGGGGGGCATTCTAATGTTTTTCAACCCTATCGGGCCTGGGCTTTTTGGGACCTGTCTAAGCCTGGGGCCATTCCCCCCCCCCCCCCCAATATATTTCTTATCCCTTGAGCTAGGCGGCTGAAACTTACCACATTATACCCTTGAGTCAAGCTCTACCGGAAAACCCAAGATGGTCGCTTTGATGACGCCACAGTAACGTCATCATCAAAACATGCATTTTTTGGTCGATTTTTTCGAAATTTTTATTTACGTGTTTTCTTTGCAAAAACTGCATAATAAATTAGTTTTTTGTCGTTCTAGAGATAGTGGAGAAAGTTTGATAGGGGGTGGGAGGTGGCATTTTTCTTCACAATTCCTGCTTCTGTGCGAGGAAAAGTGGACAAAGGCTATTTTATTTTACATCACATTATTATTTACTAAGTTATCATGCAGTTTATGCGAAGGAAACACACCAATGAAATAATTACCGAAAATCGTCCAAAAAAATATTTTTTGAAAATGACGTCACTTTGACGTCATTTGGGCGTCCTTGTTGGATTTTTTTTTTCACATTTTCTAGTAGAGTTTGATTCAAGGGTATGGTGTGTTCATTTGCAGTCCCCAAAAAGCCCAAGGGGTAAGAACAATATTCATAAACACTACATCTTTTCATTTCCTCTATATCAGCTAAAACCACCAATTCAGCCAATTTAATTGAGAAATTCAAAATGACACTCATGAGAGCCCTCAACTTTTCTAACATTGAGCGGGGTTTTCTTTCTCGATTTAAATGGGGCTGGGTTAGGAGTGGTAGCATGTGATCTACATACTAAAATATTGCTTATATACATACATATTACAGTTTCCCACAGCTGTGTTACAGTTTCATCAGATATGCAAGTCACGTGGTATACATCTGGTAGTCCTGGACACCGCTCTGTTGAAGTCCGTCATCCAACAAACGCCTGTAAATTGGACAGGAATATTGACGATCTCATATGGGACATTTCTGGAGCATGAGCGCCTTATGTCTCAGGTAATACCGTAGTGCTTAATTTCATGCAGCTTAATGAACTTAAATAGCAGCCCTCAATATATTCCCTCTTTTTTCTCTTCTATCGTCGAGAGCCCTGGTGAACGACTTTGCTGAACGCAATTCATTGTTGACGCCATTTACTTTGTCAACCAATCAAATCAGTCGCTTTGATTTGCTAAAAGCAGAGATAACAAGAGTCACATGAGTCATGAGCTAACGTCAGACTGTCCATGTGCAACTGAGCCAATCAGAAGCGTATGCATGAAAAGGCCGCTCAATATATGGCGGTTTGAATGAAGATCAGGTCGAATCATGCATATGTAATTTTTTCGTACATGCCTTCCGCCATCAGCATGTATGCTTGACTGGGTGACCATGGTTGGTGTGAAGGTAGACCATGGTGTTCCCGATTATAATGCTTTTGCTGCGTCCAGTGGCATGTCCTCAATAAACATTTTTCCTTAGTAAAGGTTGTACAAAAATAGTATACATTGTCCTTGGACAACCTGTCCCAAAAATGGTTGTCCTGCAGACAACTAACCAGGACAACGTTCACCTTCACACGAGCGTGGATATTGCCCATATTTCTTACTCATTGTGTGATATTTGTTACCTGCTTTAATTAATCTAAAATGGAGGCGCTTGATAAGACAGTGCCCCCAACCAGTTTCTTTCATTAAAGAGTTTTGAAATCGCACTGTAAAACGGTTAAAGTCCTCGTAATTCAGGAGTAGATGATAATTCATGTAGATGATCTGTAAGTAAATAATATGCTTCAATGAACATTAACATACAATATATGATTGACTGGGTTAATTAACTGGGTTAATGGTTAATATATGATTGACTGGGTTTATTAACTGAGTTAATGGTTAATATATGATTGACTGGGTTTACTGGGTTTATTAACTGGGTTAATGGTTAACGTATGATTGACTAGGTTAATTAACTGAGTTAATGGTTAATATATGATTGACTGGATTAATTAACTGGGTCAATGGTTAATATTTTAATGACGGTTAATTAACTGGGTTAATGGTTAATATATGATTGACTGGGTTTATTAACTGGGTTAATGGTTAACATATGATTGACTAGGTTAATTAACTGGGTTAATGGTTAATATATGCTTGACTGGGTTAATTAACTGGGTTAATGGTTAATATATGATTGACTGGGTTAATTAAATGGGTTAATGGTTAATATATGATTGACTGGGTTAATTAACTGGGTTAATGGTTAATATATGATTGACTGGGTTAATTAACTGGGTTAATGGTTAATATATGATTGACTGGGTTAATTAACTGGGTTAATAGTTAATATATGATTGACTGGGTTAATTAACTGGGTTAATAGTTAATATATGATTGACTGGATTAATTAACTGGGTTAATGGTTAATATATGATTGACTAGGTTAACTAACTGGGTTAATGGTTAATATATGATTGAATGGGTTAGTTAACTGGGTTAACGGTTAATATATGATTGACAAGGTTAATTAACTGAGTTAATGGTTAATATATGATAGACTGGGTTAATTAACTGGGTTAATCGTTAATATATGATTGACTGGGTTAATTAACTGGTTTAATGGTTAATATATGATTGACTGGGTTAATTAACTGGGTTAATGGTTAATATATTATTAACTGGGTTAATTAACTGGGTTAATGGTTAATATATGATTGACTGGGTTAATTAACTGGGTTAATGGGTAATATATGATTGACTGGGTTTTCTTCCAGTTTTCTCTGCACGCCAATGAAATCCGGGTTTCCTTTTTAAAAATTTGATTAGACCAATCAAATGCATTAAAACCGGAAGATATCCCATGGTGCAATGTTCTTTCCGTAATTCCATTTACAGATTGTGACATCATCAGAGATAAATCAAATTGGATTCACAGCTCAGATTGTAGAAGTGCCTTTACCGGAAATTCAGCCAGGAGAAAATGCCAAAAATCTGGGAGCATGCATTCTGTTGCGCTTTAAGATGACAGTGTTAACAATTCAAGTGATGATACTGCGAGAAAATAAATCTTTCTTCACTGCCGGAAGTTGCATAGGGAATGCTGAGAAGGACCTAGACACAGCACCGCAAACAATGATTATGGAAAAGTGAGTAATTGTGTCAAATACATCAAACGGAATAACTTGTGATAACGGGACTTATTGGCCTCGCTATATCGTTTTATTCCGGCTCGTATCATTTTACTGTCTTGCGCATTAATCCACTGTTGTAAGGATGGAATCAGTTTCGATATAATATATTCTTTACGTCAATTTAAAACGAGATGGGCACTTAGAAAGTAAGTAACAGGGGCTGGAAAATTCAAAAATTGGAAATTGCTAAATATATGCTTAGTGGATGTCTTGCAATATGTATTTCTTTCACATGCTCCCTTTCCGGTGATGGAAAATATCTTTCTAATCCCCCATTCCCGATTTAATTCTGAGGCAAAAATTCTTACCCCCCGGCGCTACGGCTGGTGCATTGACGCTTGACTCTCGGCGTAAAGTTACGGTTTCTATCTTTCCTTTCCTGCCATTGCCTACATCATGTGGAGTAGTAGTAAAAGTCTAAATTCGGGCCCATTAAGGCGCAGATAAATTTTGTTTGGCCGTTTATGGCCGCGGGGAGTTACCTCCCATTTGAACATTTGGATCAATTATCTGCCATTTAATAAGTACTAAGATCAGCTTCAGTTAGTTCAATGTTAAAATATATGGGTATACCGGAAATCTCCATGCGCAGGGGTCGAAGGTCACGCCTCTTGTTTAATAGGGATGCCCTTCAGTTACTTCAATGTTAATTGGCATCTCAGAGAATGCATGTTTGGAGTAATAGTATTGGGGTGGTCATTTTTTCTGGTGGATTTTACTATGGGGTGTGGATTCTTGTTTTCTCTGTCTAACGCTGTAGAAGACGATTTGGGGAAGAGGTGGACTATTCCGTGGTCCAATTGAGCCGTGTGGGTGTTACATTGAAACGCAGTAGAAAAGGGACATTGGAGTGGACGTTTTGGGGCAAAGATGGACCACCCGTGATCCTAATGGGTCGTATGAGGTGTCATATTCAAGTACTTGTGGCGGAGCATCCGACTGAACGAATGTGTTGTGAAAGTAAGGCTATGGCGATCATGCGCAGTAGAAAAGGGGACGTTTTGGGGTCGAGATTGTTGAGTATTGGTTCAAATGGGTCATGTGACGTGTAACACTAAAGCACTCGTGGAGTAGAGTCAGACTGGGAACGATATGCCTCTGTGCACTCGGGAGTAGTAGAGAAAGGGAGTGCAAACATGCGCGTTTGGGTGAGACGGAGCCAATGTCTGATCTGGCTACGTAGTAGAGTTACCCATATGTGTGTAGGTGTGTGGAAGAGGAGGACGAGGAGGAATGGGATTGAGTGAGTGAGTGAGTTAGTGATTGGTCATATACGGTCGTTTTTTTACTATTAGCCTCAGGCTGTATTGAAGCTCTTATCGGGTAGAACCAGACTGGGGTGATACAAGTATACGCAGTGAGGAGTAGTAGAGAAAGGGAAGTTACATGAGTATGTTCACAGAATAAAACGTGAAATATCAAACACCATGTTTGAATTAGTTCAAGCACCGTAACATTAGGTACAAATGGTTACCGAGCTGAATTTAACGATCAGCATGTAGACATATAGAGTATATACGGCATGTTACGGTATCCATCAGTGCCTGTTGTGGGTGAATCCGTTCATGAGATGGAGTGATCGCTTAGTTTAGCCACGAAAAACGTAACATTGTTGGACAGTGGAGTCCATTTGGTGTTGGGGTGTTGTTGGTGGGCCAAGGAATCCAATTGGCCCACTTGAGCCAGAACCGTCTCCAATGACGTACGAGTGGTGATGGTGAAAGGATAGTCGTATACGTGGTTGATTGACATAGAATAGAAATAGCGAAGTTGACCCGTTTTCTTATGGCATACATGATGTACCCAAAACGAGACTTAATTTGAATGCTGTAGTAACATGGTTGAAGATGGCTTCCACGTAGCTGCGTCGACGGGTGAGGTCGGCTAGTAGGATATAGATATCTTGAATAGGGCGATGACAGTGGAAACATCGTCGGATCATGGGCCAATGACGCCGGCAGATGTCACTCACTGGGTGGTCTTCGGGTAAGAGATCGCTGTGAGCATTTATGGGCTCTTCCAATCAGTGTACTTTGCTCTCCACGTCGTCCAAAATGTGGCCCAAGGTCTTGTCGAAATCTCTCTGTTGAACTTTGGCGCTTCTTCTCTCATCAAACGTGGCTGCGGCACAGGGTGTTGTTTGCGTTGGGATCGCATCAACCGACTTAGGCGTTTGAAGCGGTGTCCACATTCCTCCTTGGCCCATGGAGTGCACGTTCATGGCGCTGTAAATATTCCCGACGCTGAAACGACTGTGTACATGTACGGCTGTACTGGACTGTTCCGTCGTGCTTGGTAGCCTCATGGCGGCGCAAGTCGTGCAGACGAGTGAATAATTTCGAGCAGGTAGTGCACGTGAACGTGTTGGTGGTTGACAGTGTCTGCTGAAGCGGCCAGGCCGCTACCCTTTTATAGCACGCCAGCTGGTGATCTATTTTTAGCACAATCACTTTTAACTGGTCTAAATCAGTACAAAGCAGACTAAACCAAGTCTTATATGTACACCATAACCCGAGTAACGCTCAACGATTCAAGCCCCAATGGTGTGTGTGTGATCGAACGGTTGACAATGCGTTAAGGCTACGATGGGACGTTAATGCGTTAAAATAGGCTTCAATATGACACCCCATACTACGCATTCGGACCACGGATGGTCCATCTTTGCCCCAAAACGTCCACTCCAATGCCCTTTTTCTACTGCGCTTGCGCATTTGGACGGTATTTCTACTACACAGCCGCCCAGTTGGACGCTCCTACATGAGTGCTTCAATATGACACCTCACAGGGCCCATTTGGACCACGGATAGTCCACCTAGACACCGAAACGTCTACCCAGTACCTGCCTATTCACTGCGCATGCGCAATCTGACCTTTTCAGCGAAATCACCCAATGGCCACGATACCCCTACCATCGTCTTCTACAGCATGAGTCAGAGAAAAAAGTACCCACACCCCAGAGTAAAATCTTCAAGAAAAAAATTACTACCCCAATACTCTCACTCCAAACATGCATTCTCGGAGATGTCAATTAACATTGAAGTAACTGAATGGCATCTCTATTAATCAAGGGGCGTGACCTTTGCGCATGGGGATTTCCGGACAAACCCGGATTTTAACATTGAAGTAACTGAAGGGGATAATCGTTCCTATTTAGCGACAGATAATTGATCCAAATGTTCAAATCAGGGGAGGTAACTCTCTGCGACCAAAAACGGCAAAACAACAGTCATCTGTACCTAAATGTGCCCGAACTTAGCCTTTAACCACTACTATGGGGCATGTTTAACCGAAAATATTCCAGTTATCTCTGATTTCTATGATGGCCGAGAAGGGACATCGCTGTATTGTGTTATGAATCGGGACCGACATACGAAGGCAGGATGCGAAGTCGCGAAGGCAGGATGCGAAGTCGCGAGGGCAGGATGCGAAGTCGCGAGGCCAGGATGCGAAATCAAAACAGCGAAGCGCGAAGTCAGGATGCGAAGTCAGGATGCGAAGCGCGAAGTCAGGATGCGAAGTCGCGAGGCCAGGATGCGAAATCAAAACAGCGAAGCGCGAAGTCAGGATGCGAAGCGCGAAGTCAGGATGCGAAGTCGCGAGGGCAGGATGCGAAATCAAAACAGCGAGGCGCGAAGCGCGAAGTCAGGATGCGAAATCAAAACAGCGAGGCGCGAAGCGCGAAGTCAGGATGCGAAATCAAAACAGCGAGGCGCGAAGCGCGAAGTCAGGATGCGAAATCAAAACAGCGAGGCGCGAAGCGCGAAGTCAGGATGCGAAATCAAAACAGCGAGGCGCGAAGCGCGAAGTCAGGATGCGAAATCAAAACAGCGAGGCGCGAAGCGCGAAGTCAGGATGCGAAATCAAAACATCAGCATTGCGCATGATCCTATCAAAACGAGGCCGGTTTGTAGCCCTGATTCCTAATATACATTGTAGGGCATGCGGTATTATCACTCAGTGATAGATGGTTTTGAATTTCGAATAATAATTGAACAAATATATATCAATTTGTGTATTTTCAATTCTGGTTTATAACTGTGCAAGTTATAAATGCACACCCAAAGCCTGTTTTATCGAACTATTTGATTTGGCTGTTTCTGTGGTGGATACTGACGGGGAATTCTGGAAATGAATTAGAACACGGCCGATTTGTACCATACAGAATATACAAGAATATCTCTTTATTTATGCTTATATTTCAAAGGGTTGATGTAAACAGAGAAACAATAAATTGACAATGTTTGGCGGCCTCGGCCTTGACGAATCTCGACTTCGGACTCCAAACTATATGCATCGTCGGATGAATGATGTAACTAGTTTATTGAACAGAAAAATCGTTTGGCTTGTATCTGGGTCTAGTTTCAATAAATTTTAGTGTACATTTATTGAGATATCTACTTCTGAGTCGCTTGACTTCGGTCTCGGAGCGTCGATTCCAAAGATGAGGAGGAAAAAAAGAATAGAAATAAAAAATACGGGGCGGCCGAATATTTCGGGACGGGCGGTGATGCTAAACAGGAAACTTTTTTAACCAGCCTAATGTTCGCGAATTATGATATTACCCTGTACGTAGACGTTTGGCATGGAGTGACGAACATACGAGTTTTAGACAATAGCCCCAAATTAACCGCTAATTATCTTACTGCTTGTTAATAGTCTATCTGTTTCCGTGTGTATATATTTATTAGCACATAATAAGGATGTATGGAAATATTGAACCTTGATTTCACATTTTATATCATCAATCCTAAATTTGTACAAACCTCCATCTTAGAATTGGCCCGGATCGTTTAGGACACAGGGCTAAGTAGCACTGTTGTGTCAGAGATATATATTTTTTTTTTTTAATTTGATTTGCTTTTTTAATTTTAAAATTTTAATTTTTTTCAATTTTAAAATTTCTATTTTTTTTTAGAATCACTAAATTATCATATAGCTTACTATAATACTCATACGTGGCCATATTTTAAAGCGAGAGCCCGTGTTTGCCAAGCATGGACAATTACACTATATACACTATATATAAAGACCAATTTATCTGGTAAGCAATAATTCTCAATTATTCCTAGATGGTATGGCCCATTCACACACCAGGCTAACTGGAAATTTGGCAAGATTGGAATAAAAATGTCAACCTGAACAGTCACCAGGCTGACATAGAGTCTTAAGCAAGCTTTGAGCGCTTCAGTATAAATTATCAATTATTCGGGTTGGTTTTAATCATTCCCGAAACACCAGATCTGAAAATATATTCAAATACCATTTGTGAATTTCTATAAAACATCAGTAATGCAAAGAAAAGATACACATCAGAATAATTTTACTTCCTCCGTTGCTGTGATAACAACAACCAGCAATAATCTTCAATTGCCCCTACAATGTATATTAGGAATCAGGGCTACAAACCGGCCTCGTTTTGATAGGATCATGCGCAATGCTGATGTTTTGATTTCGCATCCTGACTTCGCGCTTCGCGCCTCGCTGTTTTGATTTCGCATCCTGACTTCGCGCTTCGCGCCTCGCTGTTTTGATTTCGCATCCTGACTTCGCGCTTCGCGCCTCGCTGTTTTGATTTCGCATCCTGACTTCGCGCTTTCGCTGTTTTGATTTCGCATCCTGACTTCGCGCTTCGCGCCTCGCTGTTTTGATTTCGCATCCTGCCCTCGCGACTTCGCATCCTGACTTCGCGCTTCGCTGTTTTGATTTCGCATCCTGGCCTCGCGACTTCGCATCCTGACTTCGCATCCTGACTTCGCGCTTCGCACTTCGCTGTTTTGATTTCGCATCCTGGCCTCGCGACTTCGCATCCTGCCCTCGCGACTTCGCATCCTGCCTTCGCGAATTCGCATCCTGCCTTCGTGTGTCGGTCCCGATTCATAACACAATACAGCGATGTCCCTTCTCGGCCATCATAGATTTCCCATATTTCGCGTAGGAAGAGTGGGAGAAGACAAATACGACAACGGCGATGACATATGTAGCAGGGAAGAAGTGAGAACTGCAAACTTATGCCGGAAGTCACTCGTTAATTAGTGCGACAGGGCACATCTTTGTATAAAAAGATATAAGAATCAAGTCGGAAAAGACGACTGACATATTATTAATACTTCCACTCATTGATAAGTACTATGACCACACACACGAAACAAGAACACCTTTCTGGTGAATGATTTCAGATTTGCTACGAGAGAAATTGCGATAAATGGCGCGACAATGCGAGTACCGGAAGAGACGAGCCAGTTTGTGGCAGAACTTCCGTTGATGAGATTTATTCCATGTAACAAAACAATGGCGACTGAAATAGCGGATGAACAGAAGATCCGTTTCTTGAAGAGTTTTGTACACGTCTCGTCGATTGCACGCAAACTTGGAAAACCTTTATTTTTGTTTTCTGGAACATTACTGGGTGAGTTGGTGTTACCTTACGGCGTTTGTCCAATTTTCTGGATTATTGTTGAAATATTCTCCTGGTGAGTTTTCTATCTCTAAGAAAAGTTACATTCGTTTTTTCTCTCGTCACTTAATTTTGTTCAATACAACAGTCAGCTTTGCGATCGTTGTAATATAATATACAAATATATTTTATCATTTAAATATATATAATAGTACCGGTAATACCCAATCTAATTAGATTTAAATCCTATCTGCTCCCCCATTTGGATATGTAGCTTGCGGGATTCAACCGGCTTGCAGTAACTCGAGTGTCAGCCAATCCTGTGAACGCTTCATAGTGCTTTGAAGGGAACGTTATTGATAGAGAATTTTTGGTTGGCTTAGTCGCCTGTTGCCGCGATACCGACATTGTGGCACCATAATACGGGATAGATATATGGACTGGTCTTTGGTGTAAGCATTGGGGTAAACGGACACGGTGACCCTATCTCCCTCCCCGACTGCAAGTAGATTAGTCCAGAACACCGAATTCAGTTGAAACACTAAGATCCTATATAGCGACATGTACGATTGGGGAGCATTGATAGGATATTAATTTATTAAGATTGGGTAACACCAGTCGAAATTTGGTAAATAGCTGAAGTTTTCTCATTCTCAGATGCTATGATGCACAATAGTTAAATCTTTCTTTATCAAAGCAAAATGAACAGAATAGTTTACATTACTAAATAAAACGCCTATAAGCCTATGCATGAACCACATGCATCTCAAATGTGAAAGAATACAATTGTCCTTATTCGTCCGGAATATACATCTATATGTATAGATTTTCTTGATATTTCGAATATTTCAGGCTGGTACCGAGAATGTTCTTTCTTGGAATCCACAGAGGATGTAGATGTGGCCATGTTTATAGGAGACTACGACAAATATCTCCATAGTAACCTT
Organism: Hanleya hanleyi; assembly: GCA_036873755.1. Lineage (NCBI taxonomy): Eukaryota > Metazoa > Mollusca > Polyplacophora > Lepidopleurida > Hanleyidae > Hanleya > Hanleya hanleyi. Next base: position 49,833 of record JAVTVY010015772.1, on the reverse strand, counting down.
CAATCAGATGATCAGATTACCGGGCAAATATTCGGCAAGGTATAATATATATACGACTTCTCAATTCACAGTTTTAAATATGGAAGTGTGCATGTTTTTCCGCCATCCCATATACTGATTCCAGGCTGCCTCATGCGAATGGAACCCCGTATTTGTGTTATCCGTCGCCCTTTCCACTCCCCACCCTAGCTGGCATAACAAAATTAAAAATACTACTAGTGAATTAGTTCATCGGGGCATTGTCTACATTCGCATATCATAACACATATGAACCTAACCGAAAATCTGGATTGTGAATGTCACAAACAATATTCTCGTGTATACAGTTTTCGTATCAATGGTATTTTAGATATCTTTTAAAGACAAAACTCTCGCATAATAATATGTCCTGTAATTATGTTACAGTCGTCAGAAGGTTTACAGTACCAACTGAAGGTATCAGGGGAACTGGTTGACATATTTTTCGTCTACAACGATACAGAGAAACATGCTTTTTGGACCCAGGAGTTACAAGTCAGCAGTATGACAAAACTGAGGTACTGACACAAACAGCCTGAGATCGTTAGCCCATACTCTCGATTTTGTTTCCAAATCGTCCATGTATTTTAGGGCAAATGGATTTTCTTATTTGCAAGAAAAACTTACGAAGGTGACTCCTCAACCATGTAGTATTTCATAACGCTGTTTGACCTAGACAATTTGGGGTAATAGTTTCTTCCAAAACTACATTAAATTTGAATAACAATCTGTTGTGAAATAACATACACATAAAATACGCATGAAAGCCCACACGCTTGCTTTCGAACAGTTTCAAATGTATATATGTTCTTGTAATATTTCTCTGTTACTAAATATTTAATATCTCTATCAAACTACAGGTTAACCTATCCTGAATTCACCATCTGCTCTGGGCTTTTACTGGACCACATAGTCCACGTGCCTTGTCCAGTAATACCGGTACTGGAGGCAGAGTACGGATCAGGGTGGACGAAGCCGCTTAAACACTGGAACTGGTTCACCTCGCCGAGAAATGGTAGACAACTGGGCAAGTGGAACACACGTGACTGGCCGCCTAACGCCAGGGACCTCGATGATAAGACAGTGCTTGAAGGCTGGTGAACTCGATCGTTTATATACATGTAGTTGACATTGAAGGCGAATCAAATCGGATCTCGAACATTTTCTGTTGAGATTAGCAAATCTTAATAAGTCGGTCCTATAATATAATATTGTCGTCTCCGCTTGAGATTACCAAATCTTAGTAAGTCGGTTCTATCATATAATATCATAGTCTCCGCTATCCTGAAGCATTGGGATCTACCGCCTGAAGATTTATCCTTCTGCAGGCAATCATACCAGCGCACGTCGCCGGTGTATGTGGATGTTGCAACACGTTTTGTCACAAACTTCGAATTTTATCACAATGACAAATTGCGTTAACATTGCATGCAAAGTCAACGCGTTTTGTCACTACTGTTGCATTTGCGGCAAAACGCGAAATTTCTAACAAAACACTCTGCAACGGTCCTCAATTATTACTGCAAACGGCTGACACTGTCAACAGTTTACAGGAAGACGCAATTGTTAAGCTAACATCGTTTTTACTTTGAACATCCAAGGCACGAACATTGGTCAAATGTTTTGATTTAGTTCACATTGAATAACTTTGACTCGAAATGGGATTCATAAAATTATTCAGCGATGACTTCCTCTCACTGGCGCCTTCTTCAGAGATTGATTATCTCAGAGTTTTCCTAATAAACAATATGTACATTCTTCCTTTACCCCGCTTCGACACACCCGATTTGACAGTTGACTAGAGGTAGATTCCTCCGTAACTCGGTTTGACACATTTGACTACATGTACACTCCTCCCTAACACCGCTTTGACAATCGAGTACATATACCTTACCCACTAACCCTGTTTTGATATTGGACTGGATGTACATTCGCCCCTAACTCCTCTTTGACACCCGCTAATATGTACATTCCTCTCTAATCCCGTTTCAACCCTCGACTACACGAACATTCCTCTCCTACCCCAGCCCAAGCCAACCCACCCCCCGGCCTGTTTTCGTCATTTCCTTCAAACTGTGATTTTCTGAGAATAGTGTGCAAAATCTGGCAGCTTTGCGAACATAATCTTGCCGAAAATGTCTCTGGTGGAGCCTGACCCTAGTATAATTTCAGACATAACTAATTTATTTAGGTTGGGGGAGGGGTATCAGCTCCCCTCACCACACACCAGGCTGCAGTACACCCTAATCCAGTTAACCTCACCACACACCAGGCTGCAGTACACCCTAATCCAGTTAACCTGCGTCTAGATGCCGTATGAACAAAGTGATATGCGAGATCATCAGTAATATTCCGCCTTGCAAAGTTAGTTTCTCCCCACGGAACATCACATGTATTTCTGTTTGGTTTCCGAACTCGGTAATGCCATGGTGAACGTTTTTCCTTATAATCATTTACACATGAATCAACTAAGCCCTTGAGTGAAACTTTACAGGTTACAGATTTTTGCAGAGGAGAAAATCGTCTTCATTACCGTCACACACAAAGAAGTTTTCCCCATCTGAACCTCACATATGCCTTTCTACTATAGAGATATTTTGAGACGAGCTATCATAGGAGGACGTCACATTTGCATATGAAAGTGGGGCTCTGGGCGCAGTCACCTTTCTTCGTTCTGTAATGCCGACAGAAGCACCGATAGCGGCAAATTAACAAACGTCATTTGTACCCAAAACAAGGTTGACCTGCCCATGCTGTGGGTTGGCGTGAAACATAAATACCTTAAATTACCATAATTTTCAGTGCAATTTTATTTTGGGAGGGGTGGGATATTGTGGTATCCAGCCATCTGTAGCTAGGTTTTTTGTTGCGGTACTGGTCAGTGGGATAGTGCTAAATGTGGTGTTGAGGGCGATAGTGGTTAGAGGGGTGATAGTCGGTGACATAATTGTGTTATTGAGGTGATGATCATTGAGGGTAATGGTCAGTGAGATGGTGGTAAATATGTTTTATACTCCGTAGAGTACAGATAAATCGAATAGTGGGGTGGTGATAGGTAGGATATTGGTCCACAGGATGATAGTATGTTAGGTAGTGATCGCTTGGGTGTCGTTAGGTAAAGAAATGGTCAGTGAACATGGTGGTAGATGGGTTAGATGTGAATGAGCTGGTAAGCTGGTCAGTAGAGTAATGGTAGGCGTGAGGTGGTCAGAAGATTGGTGGTCAGTGGGTGGTCTTGGTTGACAAATGACACACTGATGATGGTAGGTGGGATAGTGGTCAATAAAAGCGAAATAGCAGCTCTCTTTCACTTTGTCTATAGAGCAACTATCTAAATCATTCTTGGCATAACGGAAATGTACCTGTACCTCGTGAATTTAACACATCATCGAAAGCTTACATCGTGTCCTATGTCGTTTAAACATTGACAGAAACACTAGAGATACAGCAGTACACCATGTTTTATACTAACGTGAACATTACTCACATACAGTGTTTTACCCCTTGAGTACAAAACCTAAGTTGTAATATAACAATATGCTGGATCGGATGCATAAATTATCGTAATGTCATGATTACTACTCTCTTGGAGTGGCTGAATAGGCGTTAAGGGAAAGTGGTACGGTAGGTGGTATAGTAAAGTAGTGTAATATAATTATATTCCTACATTGTGAAACACCTGCCAGAAAATAATTTATCCCTGAAGATGACTACAAGTAAAGTAGTGTTACAACGCATATAAGGGAAGTGGGAAGAGGTGCCGACATACTGACAGAGCCACATGACTTCACAGTATAGCCTTCTGGTTAACCTATTCTAAAGCACATACCAAGAATCTAACGATTCATCATATGTGTTGTATCTCAGATACGCTTTTATTGTATAGACGGTGGGGTAATGTTCGATGAGATGGTGGTCGGTCCGGGGAGGGAGTGGGGGGATGATGGTCAGTTGGATGGTTGACCGGCTTAGAAGAACTGTGATGGGCAAAGTTGGAGTTGTAAGTTTGGCGGCGGCCGATTATGAACAGATGCAAGTTGTCGTGGTTGGCGAGGTTGTTGTTGACGTGGTTGGCGAGATTTTTGTCGTGGTTGGCGAGGTAATTGTCGTGGTTGACCAGATTGTAGTCGATGTTGGCCTGGTTCTAGTCGTGGTCAGCGAAGTTGTTGTCGTGGTTGGCGATGTTGTTGTCGTGGTTGGAGAGGTTGTTGTCGTAGTTGGCGATGTTGTTGTTGTGGTTGGCGAGGTTGTTGTCGCAGTTGATGAGGTTATTGTTGTGGTTGACGAGGTTGTTGTCGTGCTTCGCGAGGTTGTTGTTGAGGTTGACCAGGCAGTTGAAGTGGTTGGCGAGGTTGTCATTGTGGTTGGTGAGGTTGTTTTTGTTGTAGTGGTAGTTGTGGTGGCTGGGATGGGGCACTCACAACACATCTTCAGAGCGCAGCGTTCTATTTTCCACCGACGGTCCCTACGTAAAGAACGATCAAGACGACCAGCTTGGTCTGTGAATCAAGTCTAACATTCATCATCGATATTTATTTAATGTGCAATTTTCGCCTTTTCTCAATGAAACTGTCCTAACTGATTGCCCAGATATTGCGTTTTACATATTTGTTGTCTAGTAAAGTTAGGAGTGCTACCGAGTCCTGATGATGCCACACATTAAATCTGACGTGACTAGAAGTATTCTGATGAAATGCATTAAACAGTACCAGTTGATGTGCATCACTTTATCTAAAATAAGTACGAGATTTTACCCTTCATCACAGTCAAAACAGCTGTAAATGCCGACAAGGTATCTTCCAGTAGGGACTGAGTACAGAATATTTTGCTGGAATGCATTGATGAAGTTGCTCAGCTCACAGTCGTACAACAAGCAGGCTGGGTCCTTGATTTTAGAGCAACGAAATCTCCACAGTCCATCATTCTCCAGGTTATGGAAGTTCTCCGAGTAGATCCGGTAATCACGTGGTTCGCGGGACAATGGAAGTCAAGCATTCCACCCTACTCATTGACTGGGCCGACTATCACTGGATTCCAGAGGACCAGACCGGGTGGCATTTATCGATCTGCTACAGTATTCAGAAAGTTCCCAGACAGGCTATAAACAGCACTATTATCTGGGCACTCTTTTACAACATTCCCAAATGGAGTTGCCGGTGGAAAATGAGCGGCGATTGTGCAGAAAAGTACCAGCTTGAAAATGTTCTTCCCAAACATGATTCCTAAAATTAAATTGTCAAAATGATTCAGTCGAAATCTCACATCTTATCCCTTCAAACGATTAGAAAGCCATCGTTCGAAGGTGTACAAAAAGTACGGTATTCTTTGTTAAATGTAATGCATTGTTGTCCACCTATATTACTTATGGCATAAATTTATCGACTGGGATAACATTGTGTTGTACACCCAGAATAATTGCCAACCATCGAGTCGCATGATTCTCGAATATCATGTCCAAGAAGTGGTGTATTCCATGATGAGCTAACAGGGTCATCGCTGTATTGTTTTATATACATGGACCGACGTATGAAGCTCTGTAGCTCACTTCGTGTCTTCACATCAAATACGTCTCCAATTTCAAATATTTATTTCTTGAAACACATTGTCTATCGGAGGTACATTTTTTCTGTGTAATTTTGAACTTTTTTATCTCATCAGTCATGTCATTAAAAATCATGCACTTTTCAATATCTAGCTGATTTAGCTCTGTCTGACCTATGGGTGTCATCCTCCCCTCCCCCACCCCAATTCGCATTATACCAAAATAACCTGATTGTTTGGCGTCGGCTGTACTGAGAATTACCTGATTCTTAAGTATTCGATCGTACCGGCTATCTAAATTGATGCTATAATATAATCATTATCATGATCACATCTGCTATTTGACCGGCAATACTTCAAAATGACAAGTTCTGTATAATGAACAATCACAGTCTATGGTCATTTTTTGTGGAAAGAAATTCCTCATGATTCTTAATAAAACGATATTTTTTACGCAAATGAGTTTTGGTGATGTCACCAGTTGAATCCATGGTAGCTAACGTATGTTGTGTACAATATTTTCAGAGCTACGAGTCTAGTCTTCCCAAAGCGTATAATAATGCTGATTATCAAAGGTATTTTCTTGCCAAATTCCTATTATTTACAGGAATATGGTTACCATAGTAATATGTCTATAAGGGCAATATCTTTGCGAATTCTGCTCGATAGGAAATATGTCATGAGTATGTTATAACAGTATATCTTCCTGAAATAAAACATTTTGTTACCCTTGGAACGAAGTCCCACTAGTGACGAGCGTAGCGTGCAAGATCCATGGCGTTACGTTTTGAAACTTGTGTCTGATTCCGCTTATGTCGGGGCTTGGACCATGTGAACCAATGTACTTCAAGATCCTCATAGTGTTCAAATGAATAGCCACAATCAAAGCATGAATGAGATACATCATTCTATGGATAAAGACTTTATAATGAAAATCATATGGATTAAGAATACTGATCAGCGATACGGATTTGATATATGGGGCATCATGATGTCTTGCCGGCATCCTTGAGAACAGTTGACCGCGTTTCTCTTGCAGGAAATTAGCCCGTGTTTATGTATCTTATATGATTCTTTTTACTTTGAATTTGATGCTAATGCTGTTATATGAATTAGGTCTTTCGATAATGGACGTGAAAATTCTTTAATGGCTACAGCTGAATATTGAATAACGGACTAGGCGCTTGTATCCAAGCACCTCTAGTAAGCACACTGAGATTAAATCGGAATCCTAAGTATTATATAAAAGATTGATAACTCAATGAGCGAGATATAATTAAATACAAAAATAATGACATATTTTCTTTTCTAGAATACTTGTGATTCTGGTTCAGTTAGATTCAAATGAAATTGGCATTTATGATAATCAAAGAATATCACTTTTGCGGCTTGGTTACCAATAATTATGGCCAAATATGGTTATCATAACCACATGCAATCAATTTCAGGAACTTAAACAGTTAATGAGACATACTGCTTACCATGAATCGCAAAGACACTTGTTACTGTATATTCAGTAATAAAAATTATATATCCTGAAATTCCCAAAATAAGACGCTTAGCATCGATGTTAACCTGTTGCTACTGTACTCATCTTCCTCAAAGTATATTTCCCAATAGTAAAGCTGTATAGTGTCAATAATGCTTAAAGTTATAGATCCAATATTTCCGTTTGGAGTATTTACATGCAACAAAGGACAACTTCCTTCGTATTGTGAGCAACTTCGTCATCACCGATCGTCATCATTGAAAACTGTTGACCAGTGTTCTCTTGCAGAAAATTAGCCTATTTTTATGTATACTATGATTTCTTTTTGACTTTGGTGCTAATGCTGTTATATGAATTAAGTCTTTGGATTATGGACGCGGAAATTCTTTAATGGACGATGGCTGAACAAAGAATGACGGGATAGACGCTTGTATTCGGCATCGCGCTTACGCGTTATTTTTGTGCATTTACCATGTTTACTTCATGTTGAGGCATATAATCCATCAGACGCCCTCGATGCTCATTCATTAACCCTATCTGGCCTCGGCTTTTTAGGGCGTGTTGTGGCCTGGGTGGGGGGGGGGGCTAATCGTGTATTTGCGCCTAATCGTGTCAGCGCCAAATCGTGTAAAAAAATTGCGCATAATAACGTGTTGCGCCTAACCGTGTAGGAAATTTGCGCTTAATGGTGGAACTGCGCCTAATCGTGTACGACATTTGCGCTTAATGGTGGAACTGCACCTAATCGTGTACGGAATTTGCGCCTATTTGTGTAAATGCGCCTAATCGTGTAAGGAGCCTGCGTCTAATCATGTAACTGCTCCTAATCATTTGAACCATCTTGCGCCTAATTCTGCGTTGCGCCTAATCGTGTAGAAAAAATGCTCCTTATTGTGGAACTGCGCCTATTCGTGTAGGAGATTTGCTCCTAATTGTGGAAATGCGCCTAGTCGTGTGAGAAATATGCGTCTAATCGTGGAAACGCGCTTATTCGTGGAAATCATTTTGCGCCTAATTATGCGTTGCGCCTAATCGTGTAGAAAAGTTGCGTCTAACTGTGAAAATGCGCCTAATTGTGTATAGAGGCTGCGCCTAAACGTGCACAACGTGAAGACATAAGTAGTATGTAAAGGACGGATAAAGTCAGACGGGGAGGTCACGAGAAGATCACGTCATCAAGAGGTCAAGGTCACTATAGTTCTGGGACTTCCGGTCAGGTATTCCTCCGCGGTGATGCGGTCTGGCGATGATGCGGTCGCGGGAAAAAGCCTCCGCGGATAGAAAGTAGCCCCAAATACGCAGAGAGCCGGGGGAAATTCTCCGGCAATCTTCGCCAATCTTCAGGACATTTGGGGGGCGAGAGCGGCCCCTAGTGGACCGATTGGGTCGAGTGAGGTGTCAAAGTGAAGCGCTCGTCCAGGGCGATCAAGTCATGGGTGGGTGCATGTAAATTGAGGAATTGTCCAGAAAATATAAAAAGCGGAACACGGACTTTACCCCTAAAATAGGGGAAAACTCTTATCAACCAGGTCCAAAAGGGCTAATATCGGTCTCCGGCTTATCGGGCCTGCCTATCAAGTCATGGATGGGTGTATGTAAAATGAGGAGTCCGAAAATATAAAATACGGAACACCGACTTTACCTTAACAATAGGAGAATGATTCGAACATTTGCATCTATACTGGAAAATGCCTGTGTGGGGTATGGGGGTGGTCATTTTTGTGGATTTTACTGTGGGTTGTGGGGTCTTCTTTTCTTCGTCTCGTCACGCGAAACACGATGGGAAGGGTCTTGGAGCTAAACGGTGAAATTTTTTTAAATGTCCCGGTACCGGGTAGGTCTGTATATAGGCCCATACTGGCTCAGTGGATAGGTCCATACTGGGAAACTTACTCCTGGACATCGTTTTTCACGTCTCACCACGTAGAAGACGATGAAGTTAAGCGGTGCAATTTTTCGAAAAGTTCACGGAGGTCTGGATAGGCCCATAGGCCTACTGGCTCAGTGGATAGGTCCATACTGGCCAATTCACACCTTTTCATTGCGATATGGGTTGCGGGATCTTGTTTTTCACGTCTAGCCACGTAGAACACGATGGGAGGGGTCTCGAAGTTAAGCGGAGAATTTTTTTTGTGAAAGGTCCAGGTACCGGGTAGGTCTGTATATTGGCCCATACTGGCTCAGTGGATAGGTCCATACTGGGAAATTTACTCCTGGACATTGCGATATAGGTTGTGGGATCTTGATTTTCACGTCTCACCACGTAGAACACGATGAGCGGGGTCCCGAAGCTAAGCGTAGGATTTTTTTTCAAAAAGTTACTGCGTGCATGCGCAGTGGGCAAATAGTGCTGGATGGACGTTTGGGGTCTAGGTGAGCCCCTAGTCGTCCGATGGTGTCGTATGAGGGTTTTTTTCAAGCTCTCGTGGAGGAGCATCCGACTGGACTAATGTATCGTCCGTTTTCAGTATTCTGCGCATGCGCAGTCTGGTCGTAGTATAGAAAGCAGACATTCTGCGTGGGGGGGCGTGTTTCGGATAGAGATGGACCACTATTGGTCAAAATGAGTCGTGGGAGGTGTCAAAGCTTTTGTGGGGTAGAGTCAGAAAGGCGTGTTTTTTTATTGCAAGTCGCGTCAATCTGCGCATGCGCAGTTGAGTGTAGTAATTAAAGTGGTCATTTTGGGGGTACTTGGGGTTGTGTTTGAGGTAGAGAGGAACCATCCTTGGTTCGTATGCCTCGTGCAGGGTTTCATTTTGTAGCACTCCGTATGTAGACCACCATTTGAGGCATGTCCACGTTATCTGTGACGTCATTGGTGATGTCATGAGTAGAAGCATTAACGAAAGCCTTTGGGGTAGAGATGGACCATCCGTGGTCCGAATGCGTCGTGTGAGGCGTCACCTTGTATCAACGCCTGCCAACGCCAAGCTTAACGCTTCAACGCCCTGGTGAATTAGCCCTGAAGCTCTGATTTTCAAGATAGTCCATGAAATTGACTTTAATTCATCGAAATGCGGTGACGCCCGTCAACGCATGTCGGTACGCCTTAACGCCCATGATGTAGACCGGTGAGAGAATAACAGCAACAACAAGGATGACAGATCAATCCTCCAGTACGTAATACCCAAGCTGGGGAAGCTGCGTTGGGTATGTTTACAATACAAGTAGCCCCTTGTCCAATCAGAGGCCGCTATTTGCCGCTGCATCTGTCATATTAATTCTCGCCCGTTAGATGTATTCTCGGCTGCTCTTGTCCAATCAGAAGTCACCATTTCAGAAAGTTCCATCTTCGGCCATGTTCGCTCTGATCCGTTTGTTCTAATCGTCGCCGGGCAGGTCAGGATACCGTTGAGGCAACATATCCTCAAATAGTTGTTTGCGCATTCTGAGTATCTATCAGTGCATGGGTGAATACATTCATCCGATGGGGTGGTCGATCAACTTGATAACGAAAAACGTGACATTGGTCACCCTCTCTATGACCCATTCGGTGTTGGGGCGTTGTTGTTGGGCCCATTCCAACACATCCAATTGGTCCACTTGGTCCACCACGGTCTCTACCGATGCCCGTGATGGTAAACGGTAGGTCAAATACCCGGATGTTACTGCTCTCGAGTAAAAGTATCGGACTTGGTTTGTCTCCTTACGCTGCAGCACATAGCCAAACGCCAGATTCAACTTGAAGACCGTAGTTTGATCGTTGAAGATGGCTTCCACGTACTAGAAGAGCCGAGACAGGTCCTCTAACCGGAAATTGTAGATGTCTAGTAGCGGGCGATGACGGTGGAAACATCGACGGATCATGAACCAATGGTCCCTGCAATTGTCACTTAATGGATGGGCGTCCGATAAGAGATCACTGGGCGCATCCACCGGATCTTCCTGGTGTCCTGTGTCCGGTTGGATATCTAGGCCATCCTCGACTGTAGACACAAGCAAACTGGACATGGGTATTGTATAATACAGGACAAATATGGTGCAATACAAGACAGATGTGGTATAATGCATGAGAGATATGGTATAATAGAGGACCAATATTGTATAATACAGCACAGATTTATTATAACACAGGACAATATGATATAATATAGGAAAGATATGGTATAATGCATGACAGATATGGCATAATAGAGGACAAATATTGTATAATACAGAACATATATTGTATAGTACAGGACATATATGGTACAATACAGGACATGGTATAATACCGCACAGATAAGGTATAATGCAGCACATATTTGGTATAATACTGGACAGATATTGTATAATACAGGACAGATATTGTATAATGCAGCACAGGTATGGTATAATACAGGACAGATATTGTATAATACTGGACAGATATGGTATAATACAGGACAGATAAGGTATAATACAGCACAGATTTGGTATAATACTGGACAGATATTGTATAATACAGGACAGATATTGTATAATATATCACAGTCATGGTATAATACAAGACAGATATGGTATAATACAGGATATATATTGTATAATACAGGGCAAATATTGTATAATACAGGACAGATATTGAATAATACAGGACAGATATTGTATAATACTGGACAGATATGTTATAATACAGGACATAAATTGTATAATACAGCAAAGATATGGTATAATACAGGACATATTGTATAATACAGCACAGATATGGTATAATACAGCACAGAGATGATATTATAGAGGGCAAATATGGTATAATGCACGGCAGATATTGTATAATACAGGACATATATTGTATAACGCAATGCTAGACATGTCACAAGTGCGCACCGGAGTGTACAGGGCAGCGATGCGCTGATTGTTGGGAAGAACAACGTAGGAGAGTTCTTGAGGGTTGCGGGCTTATAAAAGAGGCGGTAGGTGGGAATGTTCAGCATTTTCTGATACGCAGCCGACATGTTCTCTTGTTCGACCTGCCTGAAGCCATTTAGTCGCCCAAAAGATTTGCGACGAAACGAATCCTCCATCAACAAGGGCGCACGGTATACTTGTATGACCTGCGCACGATCATTTAATCGGGAAGATGCTTTACGGCGCCACGAACGCTCACTCCACGAGGGCGCGACGGCACAACGTAATGATTGTGTTCAACTCTTCAAACGGCTCAATCAGTTAAGACGGCATCAGCGTTTGATTCATGGGCCGTCACCACGGCATGGGCGACAACTTTCCACTGAAGAAGAGCCCAGGAAGGTCAGTCCCACGGATGAGGATACCAGGGAGATGAAACGTACGGAGACACCACCCACCCAACACTTGCCGAGCACCGAGTACATGCCCAGTTTGCTTGTGTCTACAGTCGAAGAGGGCCTAGATATCCAGCCGGACACCGGTGGTACTGTTCCACATACGCCTGACGACATCGAGCATTTCCAGGGAGATCCAGTGGATGCCCCCAGTGAACTCTTACCGGACGCCCATCCATTAAGTGACATCTACAGGGACCAAGGATTCATGATCCGACGATGTTTCCACCGTCATCGCCTGCTACTAGACATCTACAATTTCCGGTTAGAGGCCCTGTCTCGGCTCTTCGAGTACGTGGAAGCCATCTTCAACGATCAAACTACGGCCTTCAAGTTGAATCTGACGTTTGGTTATGTGTTGCAGCATAAGGAGACAGACCACGTCCGATACTTTTACCCGAGCAGTAACATCCGGGTATTTGACCAACCGTTTACCATCACGGATAGGGCGTCGCTAGAGCCCGTGCTGGACCAAGTGGACCAATTGGATGTGTTGGAATGGGCCCAACAACAACGCCCCAACACCGAATGGGTCGTAGAGAGGGTGACCAATGTCACGTTTTTCGTTACCAAGCTGACCGACCATCCCATCGGATGAATGTATTCATCCATGCACTGATAGATACTCAGAATGTGCAAACAACTATTTGAGGATATGTTGCCTCAACGGTACCCTGGCCTGCCCGACGACGATTAGAAAAAACGGATCAGAGCGAACATGGCCGAAGATGAAACTTTCTGAAATGGGTACTTCTGATTGGACAAGAGCAGCCGAGAATACATATAACGGGTAAGAAAGAATATGACAGATGCAGCGCCAAATGGCGGCCTCTGATCGGACAAGAGGCTACTTGTATTGTAAACATACCCAACGCAGCTCACCCAGCTTGGGTGTGATGTACTGGAGGGGATAATAAAATGATTGGCCTGTCATCCTTGTTGTTGTTGTTGTTCTCTCACCGGTCTACATCATGGGCGTTAAGGACCACCGAGGAAAGGATCATGGGTAAATTCAAGATGGCGGCCACGTGGGGTCCCAGAAAAGTGATGTTTTTGTCATATTTCTTCAAAATTTCTGCTTTTCTGCGATGAAAAGTGGGCAAAAAATATTTTATTTCACATCACATTAGTATTTACTAATTTATCAAGCTGTTTTTGCGGAGAAATTGCATAAACAAGAAATTCGGAAAATCTGACCGAAAATTCGACCAAAAAATGTCGTTTTTGAAAATGACCTCACTGTGACGTCATCAAAGCAGCCATCTTGGATTTTTTTGCATTTTCTGGTGTTGACGGGTGTCACCGCATTTCGATGAATTAGTGTCAATTTCATGGAATAATAAGAAAATCAGAGCTTCAGGGCTAATTTAACAGGGCGTTGAAGCGTTAAGCTTGGCGTTGGCAGGCGTTGATACAAGGTGACGCCCCACACGACGCATTCGGACCATGGATGGTCCATCTCTACCCCAAAGGCTTTCCTACACACCCCAAAATGCCCGCTTTCGCTAATACTTCTACTGATGACGTCACCAATGACGTCACAGATCACGCGAACATGCCTCAAATGGTGGTCTACATACCGAAAGCTACAAAATGACATCCCACACGACGCATTCGAACCAAGGATGGTCCCTCTCTACCACAAATACCTTCCTTCACTACCCCAAACACACTCCCACGCACCCCCAAAATGACCACTTTACTTACTACATCCAACTGCGCATGCGCAGATTGACGCGACTTGCAATAAAAAGCACGCCATTCTGACTCCACCCCACAAAAGCTTCACTTTGACACTTCCCACGACCCATTTGGACGAATCGTGGTCAATTGTACCCCAAACACCCCCCACGCACCCCCAGAATCTCTGCTTTCTATACTACGACCAGATTGCGCATGCACAGAATAACGGAAACGGACGATACCTTAGTCCAGTCGGATGCTCCTTCACGAGGGCTTCACAAATAAGACCTCATACGACACCATCGTACCACTAGAGGCTCACCTAGACCCCAAAACGTCCACCCAGCACTACATGTATTTACCCAATACGCATGCGCGCAGTGAGTTTTTAAAAAAATCAGCGCTTAGCTTCGTGTTATACGTGACGAGACTTGAAAAACAAGATACCACAACCCATATCGCAATGTCCAGGAGTAAATTTCCCAGTATGGACCTATCCTCTGAGCAAGTATGGGCCAATATACAGACCTACCCGGTACCTGGACTTTTGAAAAAAAAATCACCGCTTATTTTCGAAACCCCTCCCATCGTGTTCTACGTGGTGGGACGTGAAAAACAAGATCCCACATCCCATATCGCAATGAACGTATGTGAATTGCCCAGTATGGACCTATCCACTGAGGCAGTAGGCCTATCCAGACCTCCGTGAACTTTTCGAAAGATTTCACCGCTTAGCTTCGGGACCACGCCCATCGTGTTCTACGTGGTGAGATGTGAAAAACAAGATCCCACAACCCATATCGCAATGTCCTTGAGTAAATTTCCCAGTATGGACCTATCCAGTGAGCCAGTATGAGCCTATATACAGACCTACCCGATACCGGGATTTTTCGAAAAATTTCACCGCTTAGCTCCGAGACCATTCCCATCGTGTTTTACGTGGTGAGACGAAGAAAACAAGACCCCACAACCCATAGTAAAATCCACAAAAATGACCACCCTCACGCTCCATACAGTCATTTTCCCCTATAGATGCAAATGTTCGAATTATTCTCCTATTGTTGAGGTAAAGTCCGTGTTCCGCATTTTATATTTTCGGAGACAAGTTCTCATTTTACATACACTCACCCATGACTTGATAGGCATGCCCGATAAGCCGGAGGCCGATACTAGCCCTTTTGGAGTTTTCCCGTATTTTAGGGGTAAAGTCCGTGTTCCGCTTTTCATATTTTTGGGACAAATCCTCAATTTACAGGCACCCATTCATGACTTGGTCGCCCTGGACGAGTGCTCTACTTTGACATCTCACTCGACCCAATCGGTTGAATATAGGCCCCTATCGCCCCCAAAATGTCCCGAAGATTGGCGAACATTGCCGGAGAATTTCCCCCGGCTCCCGCGTATTTGGGACTACATTCTGTCCGCCGAGGCTTTTTCCCCGCGAACGCATCACCACCAGACCGCATCACCGCGGAGGAATACATGCCCCAAAGGTCACGTGACCGGAAGTTCCGGAACTTTAGTGACCTTGATCTCTTGATCACGTGATCTCCCCGTGACCTCCCCAAAAAGGAAGGTCAAGTTGACTTTATCCGTCCTTTACATACTACTTATGTCTTCACGTTGTGCACGTTTAGGAGCAGTCTCTATGCACAATTAGGCGCATTTCCACAGATGCAAATTTTCTACACGATTAGGCGCAACGCATAATTAGGCGCAAAATGATTTCCACGAATAAGCGAGTTTCCACGATTAGACGCATATTTCTCACACGAATAGGCGCATTTCCACAATTAGGAGCAAATCTCCTACACGAATAGGCGCAGTTCCACAATTAGGAGCAATTTTTCTACACGATTAGGCGCAACGCAGAATTAGGCGCAAGATGGTTCAAATGATTAAGAGCAGTTAAATGATTAGACGCAGCCTCCTTACACGATTAGGCGCATTTACATAAATAGGCGCAAATTCCATACACGATTAGGTGCAGTTCCACAATTAAGCGCAAATGTCGTACACGATTAGGCGCAATTCCACCATTAAGCGCAAATTTCTTACACAGTTAGGCGCAACACGTTATCAGGCGCAATTTTTTTACACGCTGACACGATTAGGCCCCCACAGGGGGTCCTAATTATTTTTCTTACCCCTTGAGCTAGGGAGCTGAAACTTACCACACTATACCCTTGGGTCAAGCTCTACCAGAAAATGTAAAAAAATCCAAGATGGCCGCTATGATGACGTCACAGTAACGTCATTTTCAAAAACAGCATTTTTTGGTCGATTTTTCAGTCAGATTTTCCAAATTTTGTATTTGTGCAATTTCTCCACAAAAACTGCATGATAAATTAGTAAATATTAATGTGATGTGAAATAAAATAGTTTTTACCCGCTTTTCATCGCGGAAAAGCAGAAATTTTGAAGAAATATGGCAAAAACATCACTTTTCTGGGACCCACGTGGCCGCCATCTTGAATTTTCCCATGATCCTCTGCTCGGGGGGTTATGCAGATAGGTTCAGAATGACCCCAATAAGATAAACTATAAAGTCACGGAGTTTCAGCTCTCAATTGTCTGTCGTTCCGGACATAGCGTAGAAAGTTTGGCAGGGGGGGCATTTCTCCTCCCCAACCAGGCCAGGTAGGGTTAACATCAGATGAGTTATTCTTTTGCGAATCGTGCTATACATTCGTATTTCTATTTCTTTGTTGGATACTCGAAATTACTATAAATTTTTACTATAAAAAATCAATCCACATGTCGTTACGTACTTCACTCATGAACATTTACGAGAAAAACAATTCGGAAAATACTTTTACTTTCTACGAATTCATCGGTTGAGCAAAACAGCAAAATCCTGTCACAGTGGACAATTAAGCACCTCAGACAGGAGTAAAATAACATACCTAAGTATATCTATAGATGACAGCACCATTAGACATATTCTTAGTACAAATCGTACAGACATGTTTGTCTTGGCAATCGCAGAGATGGAATTCAGAATTTGGAGCATACAAAAAACACTAACAATGCAGCTTCGAATATGTAGCACCGTCGTTAGTAAATGACGAGCTTCGATGCCCCGAACCACATTAAATACTTATAATAAGAAAGAAAATATTCAACTATTTGCCACATGGCAGATGTTTTCCAGATATACAACTCAACCGTTATATCTCACGTTTTTCAAACGCTCGTTTAGATGACAGCAAGAAAACAAAACAACGTTGTTATGTTAATTTCTAGGTTTGAGTAGTATTGTTATGATAATACGTACAGTTCTATGTAATTCGTAAAGCTACATGGTACGGTGAGCTTTGGCTATGCACTGTTTCTATCTTTCTTTGACGCATTCGATTTCATTCCAGGTGGCACCAAAGTGCCTCCGGGTATATTGGTTACAGACGGCTAAATAAATTACATTTACGTCAGTTTTAATAAAACTGTAGCTGGCCGATTCCCTACTGGGATTGACAGGAAGTGGTTTAATTCAAATGCCACAAGGTGATGAACAAATGTTAAAAATTTCAACAAGGAATCACTGAACTGTTGTTGCTCTTCTTACTGCCATGGTTGATGAAGTTCTCCTGTTTGTCCATGATCGATTGTCTTATCCTATACTCAAAGATCGTTCAGTTATTCTCTTCTCTCGAATAATGATCGTTCAGTCATTCCCTTATCACGATTAATTATCTTTCAGTCACTCACTTAACACAATTAAAGATCGCTCAGTCATTCCCTTCTCAAGATTAATGAGAGACCAATACAGAAGTCACTTTGATACAGCTCCAACAATTGTCACCAAACTGAAGCCAAAGTCTAATTTACAGATTTGGTGGAATTACAGAAGAAAAATCGCGTCAGATTTATGAATAGAAAATGTAACAGTATGACTTGTCGAGAAATGATAACATTCTTAAACCCAACGCACACAGCGAACATTTTGTTGTATTAGATGTTCTGAGCTGTGTTTGTGTGCGGGCCCAAAAACAGAAAACACCTGTTCGAAACAAATGTTCGTGAGATCAAATTTGTTTGATATTGCGAACATGTTTGTCCTGGAGCAAGTTTTTGTCGTCTGTGTGCGGTTACTGCGAACATTTCCCGGGACATTTTCCAACTATTAACCAATCAACTGGCGAGCCGCACCCATGTGACAATGTAGGCTACGTCTACTTGTGGCGCTGGCGGTTGATGAAATGTTCGCTGCGTGCGGGGAACAGGAACAAAAACAGGCAAAAACACGAAACAATGTTTTGTTCTAATACAACAAAATGTTCGCTGTGTGAGTTGGGATTCAGCGATAGCCCTCGGAGAAGATGTGGAACATATCCTACAAATTGTAGGGTGCCGGGTGTCATCCACTTGGGACAATAATCGATCTACTTCATACCTGGGGAGTGCCTTGACATTGCTGAGAGGACGATTGGGATTGTTTTTCAAGGACGTTGAAAATCCAATATGGCCACCGTCAGCCATATTGGATTTTATTGGAATTTAATCAGTTTGATCTTGTCCGGACCGTAACAGGAGTATGATTCCACTGATCTACTTCGATATTGGGGAGAGGATTTTATTTCATGGACCTGCATAATCCAATCTGATCTCCATGTATCAGCGACATTGGATAATGTTGCATTTTAAGCAGTTGAATATTGTCTGGAAAATAACTTTAGAATGATTCAACTGATCGAATTCAAACTTGGAGGGTGGCTTGTCATCGGTGAGAGGACGGTTGGGATTGCTTTTCAGTTACCTGTGTAATTTGATCAATAGTTTAATCTTGTCCGGACAATAACTCGAAGATGATTGAACCGATCGATTTCAAACTTGGAGAGTGGCTTGACATCGATGAGAGGATGGTTAGGAATGCTTTTCAGTTACCTGTGTAATCCAAGATTGCCACCATCAGACATCTTGCATTGTCAGCCGTTACTCATTTCTTTTCCGACCAATAACTCGGGAACTATCGAACCAATCGACTTCAACCTTCAAGAGTGGCTTGACTTCGGTGAGAGAACAATTGGGTTTGCTTTTCAGTTACCTGTGTAACCCAAGATGACTGCCAGCTATCTTGGATTTTTATTAGTTAGATCTTGTCTGGACAATAACTCGAGACCTATTGAAACGATCGTCTTGTAGGATGTATGGTTCATCAGACAGAGCTCAGTTTTCAAAATCGTACTTTCAGTCAATGATATGAGATCACATCGACCAAACAAAACGACCATAGAGGTCCATGTCCCCCACAGCAGCAACACCATTTATGATCACTGAGGATATTTCGATTTTCCCGAACTTGTGTTTTTGCGGACAACGCCCTTCCATGATTTTCCTCCCACCGAAAAACATTAATTAATAGAAAATATTTGTTTATATAATGTTTCACATTCAATTTTTACACAGTTGTCACCGAGCTTTAATTTTTTTTTAATATGCAGTCAGGATATTTGCCTGTGGGGTCATATGACTTCTTGTCGACATCGTTTTCCACCGCCCTTTTAAAGTTGTGTTTAATTAATTCCTTTCTCGCGATTTAATTAAAGTTCAGTCATTCCCTTTTAGCGATTAATGATCGTTCAGTTATTCCCTTCTCACGATTAACGATGGTTCAGTCCTTCCCTTCCCACGATTAATGATCGTTCATCATTCCCTTCTCAAGACTGATAATCGTTCACTCATTCCCTTCTCACGATGAATGGTCGTTCGGTGATTTTCTTCTCACGATGAATGATCGTCAAGTCTTTCTCTTCTCACGATTAATGATCGATCAGTCTATATTGTTATACGCATATTTATATATATTTATCTGTATTTTTACTAACTACTATTTTTACACACTTTCTGGGCCTTGAGGGAGACTAGCCTGCGTGCTAATCAAGCCACCCAGACTAAATAAAGTTATTATTATTATTATTATTATTATTATTATTATCAGTCATTCCCTTTTCACGATTAACGATGGTTCAGTCATTCCCTTCTCACGATTGATGATCGTTCGGGCATTCCCTTATCATGATTAACGATGGTTCAGTCATTCCCTTCTCACGATTGATGATCGTTAGGTCATTCCCTCCTAAAAACTAATAATCGTTCAGTCATTCCCTTCTCACGACGAATGATCGTTCAGTCATTCCCTTCCTACGAATAATGATCGTTCAGTCATCCGTTCTCCACGATTGATGATCGTTCGGTCATTCCATTCTGAAGATTAACAATCGTTCAGTCATACCCTTCTCGCGATTTATGATCGTTCGATCATTCCCTTCCTATGAATAATGATCGTTCAGTCATCCGTTCTAGCGAAAAAAACAGTTCTTGAGTTCAAGAAAACTATAGAATATATTCATCTGAGCAGCCAGAAAAATGTCGATCAAGCCATGATCAGGCGGTGTAGAATCGGCCATACACGATTATCTCAGAAACATTTAAAAACAGCCCCGATGTGTATTCCATGTCATGAAAATCTCACAGTGAAAGATAGGTTGATCGACTGTATAGATTTTAATATTGTAAGAGATTCTTTTTATCGAGCAGCTACTTTAGAAGATCGTTTAGTCGGGTAAAATAGTCGGGAAATCGGTTTGTTGTATTTTCAATGTATGTACAGAGTTTCAGTGTGTTGTGTTGAGTACTTCTAGATTGATGAGTTGTTGGCATACTTAGACATGAATTTTGTTTGATCGTCGCTATATAGATTTAATATTGCTGAACGCGATGTTAAACCATAATTTCCTCTTTCTTTCTCTCTCTCTCTCTCTTCGACTTTGTGACAAGAAGGATTATTACAATTTCGACATCGTAAACTATCCGTTTCTGGACAGTAAAATCCTGTGGGACCTGCATGTGGCGTATATATATCTCGCCTGTAGCATTTGCTAGATCCTTTGTATAATGTACAAAACATTATTACAGAAACTTATGAAACAGGGCTAAACCACGAAGCGCCTCCACTCAAAGTTCCTGAAATTTTGCGATACATATCGATGACTGATAGTAGCGTAGCGTGCAAGATCTATGGCGTCTTTCCTATTCATGTGAGCAATCACAATAAAAGCGTGACTGAGATACACCATTTTCTAGATAACGACTTTACAACGAAAATCATATGGATTAAGAATGTTTTTGATATTTTTGATACGACCACCAGAGTATATATTGATACGACCGCCAGAGTATATATTGATAGGACCACCAGAGTATATATTCCCGCAATAATACAACATACAGCTTCTCGTCTAATTAATGCGAATATTGTTTTATCGTTTTGCTGTAATGTTTTTAGCGTTTTGCTGCAGTCCTGTAAAAGTGTTTATACCTAGACACAGACACAAAAACTTACATATAATATAGCTAGCTTATATAGGACTGCAGATATACTTATGTTCTCTGCTCTGAATGATCAGAAATGTTTAGAAAATTTGGTCATTTTAGTATCAAACTGACAAAACACATCTTTGGTTTTTTCAGAGTGACGTATGAAAAGTTTTTATAATCATCTCTTTGGTAAGATTTTCAGAATGTAAAGTTCAGTAAAAAGACTACCTACTTAAGCTGGACACAATATGAGGAATAATTTTCAATAAAAACTGGAAATTTTGACGGTAATCACGAACATGAAAATCTTGATATTAAATGAATGTTTTAACGTAGTATTTCATCCGTTTTTGTATACACGTTTGTGTTCAGACACCGCACAGGTTTGTAAAGTTACCGTAACTCAGAATTTGACGTCGAGATACCGGAACCTAAATGTTAAAGCTAACAACAATCATGTTACATCAACAAGATGCCACTTCACGTGTGTTACATCTGCATGGTGTTAAAACGAACAAACACAATCAATGCTTGACTGAAATGTATCATACCTCAGAAAACGTCTTGGTAACTCAGTTGCAAGAAACTGTTTTCTATTTTTTGTTTTTTCTTTATTTTTATGTTTTTGTGTTGTTTTTTTTTTTTGCATTTCCTGTATAGTTTGAATTGACGCTAACTGTCGTACAAATCTGTCTTTGACGCGGAAATTCTTTTGTGGACGACGATTGAATATGAAAAGTCGGATGTCATCCCTAAACACAGGAAAACCTTTTTACTGATGGGTTTTTTTCTTCTTCTTAACTGTGGAGATAAATTGGGACGACATCTGACCTATCTTGCGATAGTATGGCCCTCGGTTGGCTGAAATAAAAACGACATTGATTGCTATATTTTACATTTTTATTATTTCATGATCTTAGTTGTAGTAAGCTAGTAGGATGATACCGTGGAACTGTCGATAGTGTGGGTGGGAATATTGTGGTATCCAGCCATCTGTAGCTAGGTCATTGCGATACTGGTCATTGGTCAGTTGGGTGTAGATAATTAGAGAAGTGGTCAGCGAAAATGGTGGTAAGTGGTGCAGATGTACATCTGCTGGTACAATGGTCAAGGGGGGGTGATAGGTGGAGTAGTGGGTAGTGCTAGGTGCGTAGAGGTTTGTTGAGTGGTGATAGGTGGGTAGTAGCCAGTATGATGGTGGCAGACAAGGAGTCGTTGTGTCAACTGGATTTTGGTCAGTGGAGTGGGGCTACGTTGATTAATGACTGTAGGTGGTGTCCTGGCCATTGGACTGTGGTACGTAGGTGATACTTGGGACAGTGTTCAGAAAGAACCAGAAAGGATATTCCACTTTTTCTATGATACTAGCCCTATAAGATCAAAATGGATGACAATATACAGAGATACTCATATATTGTGCCGTATGTTACCAAAGGAGTAGCCGCCTTTATATGGGGAAAATTCTCTTATATAGCTGTTACGTTTATAGTGAAGCCAAAATAAGACTGAAATGGGCTTTCGTCCGTTATTTGCTTTTTCGTATACATTTCAGTGTGTACTTTTGAATAAATCTAAATATGATACATGTACCTTGAACAAAAAAACGTTATTCTCATGTAATGTCGCAACAGACTTAGTGACACCGAAAACAGTAGATTAGTTCTGGTTTAAGATGTATTTTTTATATATTCCAAAATTCATGCTGAAATTTCTGTGAACAAAATGAAAACACGAACGAAAAACCCATTAAAACGTCCGACGACGCTGTGTTACGTCATTCGTTGTTGTTGACGTTTATTGTATAAAAAGCGTACGATACACTCATGTTTGTCCTGAATTAAAGACATGAAGTCTTGTTTTCACTAACGTAATAGCTAAGAGAGTTTTTCATATGTAAACTCGGCTACTTAGTTTATCAAGTATCTAAATCACTGCTCGCATTCAGTCCATGTACCTCGTCCACAGTCGATTTGATATATTATCGAAAGTTGACATCGAGTCTTGTTTCAGGTGAACATTGTCAAATATTAGAGACATATACAGGTACAGTTCATATTATACTATCAGTCGTATGTCATCAAACTGTTGACAACCTGAACATTACTCACATAGTGCTTCACCGCTTGAGTACACCATCATTATAGTATTATTCACGATCTGATGGGTAAATTATCTTAATGTCTTTATTATTACTTTGCGGGGTGACCGAATAGTCGTGGTCGGAGAAATGGCGGGTGGGGTAGTTAAGTAGTGCTAGTCAATGAGGTGGTGGTCGGTGTGACAGTGGTCATTTGGGTGGTTGGCCTGCCTAGAACTGTGGCTGTTGGAGTTGTAAGTTAGGCGGTCGTTAATTATGGACAGATACAAGATGTAGTCGTAGATGGCGAGGTTGTTGTCGTGGTTGGCGAGATTGTTGTCGTGGTTGGCGAGGTTGTTGTCGTGGTCGGCGAGGTTGTTGTCGTGTTTGGCGACGTTGTTGTCGTGGTCGGCGAAGTTGTCGTCGTTGGCGAGGTTGTCGTCGTTGGTGACGTTGTTGTCGTGGTTGGCGAAGTTCTTGTCGTGGTTGGCGAAGTTGTTGTCGTGGTTGGCGAGGTAGTTGTCGTGGTTGGCGATGTTGCTGTCGTGGTTGGCGATGTTGTCGTGGTTGGCGAGGTTGTTGAGGTTGACCAGGTAGTTGAAGTGGTTGGCCACGTTGTTGTCGTGGTTGGTGAGGATGAAGTAATTGACTCGGTTGTGATGTCTGGGGTGGGGCACTCACAGCACATCTTCAAAGCACAGTGTCCTATTTTCCATCGACGATCCCTAAGTAAAGAAATACAAGTCGTTTTTTTATTGAGATATTATACTCATCAAGATATCAAGATGGTCAGCTTGGTCAACTCCGAACATCATTAACAGTCATCCATTTTGTATTTGCTATTATCAGTTTAATTTTGACCAAATATACAAACCGATTGTCCAGATATTGTATCTATAATACACGTATGTGTTATCCATTAAAGTTTGGGTGCAATTCATTTCTGAAAACACGCTGTGATCAAAATATAATATTATAATATATAATTTATTCAGTGTAATGAATTGTACTAATGTGAACCAGTTGGTATGCTTTATAGTCTATGCAAAATAACTGGCACATTTTACCCTTCATCACAGTCAAAACAGCTGTAAATGCCGACAAGGTATCTTCCAGCAGGGACAGAGTACAGAATGTCTTGCTGAAATGCATTGATGAAGTTGCTCAGCTCGCAGGCGTACAACAAGCAGGCTGGGTCCTTGATTTTAGAGCAGCGAAATCTCCATAGTCTATCATTCTCCAGGTTATGGAAGTTCTCCGAGTAGACTCCGGTAATCACGTGGTTCGATGGACAATGGAAGCCAAGCATCCCACCGTACTCATTGACTGGGCCTTCTATCACTGGGTTCCAGAGGACCAAACCGGGTGGCATTGGTCGACAAAGGAATCCCCAAGCACGATCCGCTACAGCATTGTCAAAGTTGCCAACCATCCAATAAAGAGACCAATTATCTGGGCACTCCATCACAAAATCTCCGAATGGAGCTGTAAGTGGCAAGCGGAGAGCGATTGCACAGAAAAGTGCCAGCTTGAACGTGCTCTTCCCAAACATGATTCCTGCAATTAAATTGCAAAATTGAGTCACTGTTCGAAGGTATACACAAACTGCGGTATTCTCATCTTCACAAGCCCAGGTAAATCCTAAATACTCGCAGAGGGTTACCTGGACATTTTTGGTGATTCGAATGAGTTATTGAGTCGTTGCCTCTATTACACAATCTTGTACATTTAATCCCACCGCGCTTGTTTTGAATTAGCATGTCGGTATCCCAAGCCTGCGGTTTTTGCTTTAACTTCCGATGTCGATTTCAAACAACAAAGTAGTTTGGCCAGCTATGAAGTTCAAACCTGTCACGTGGAACTGGAAATTTTGACGGTAATCACGAACATGGAAATCCTGATATTAAATGAATGTTTTAAGGTAGTATTTCATCCGTTTTTGTATACACGTTTGTGTTCAGACACCGCACAGGTTTGTAAAGTTACCGTAACTCAGAATTTGACGTCGAGATACCGGAACCTAAATGTTAAAGCTAACAACAATCATGTTACATCAACAAGATGCCACTTCACGTGTGTTACATCTGCATGGTGTTAAAACGAACAAACACAATCAATGCTTGACTGAAATGTATCATACCTCAGAAAACGTCTTGGTAACTCAGTTGCAAGAAACTGTTTTCTATTTTTTGTTTTTTCTTATTTTTATGTTTTTGTGTTGTTGTTTTTTTTGCATTTCCTGTATAGTTTGAATTGACGCTAACTGTCGTACAAATCTGTCTTTGACGCGGAAATTCTTTTGTGGACGACGATTGAATATGAAAAGTCGGATGTCATCCCTAAACACAGGAAAACCTTTTTACTCATGGTTTTTTTCTTCTTCTTAACTGTGGAGATAAATTGGGACGACATCTGACCTATCTTGCGATAGTATGGCCCTCGGTTGGCTGTAATAAAAACGACATTGATTGCTATATTTTACATTTTTATTATTTCATGATCTTAGTTGTAGTAAGCTAGTAGGATGATACCGTGGAACTGTCGATAGTGTGGGTGGGAATATTGTGGTATCCAGCCATCTGTAGCTAGGTCATTGCGATACTGGTCATTGGTCAGTTGGGTGTAGATAATTAGAGAAGCGGTCAGCGAAAATGGTGGTAAGTGGTGCAGATGTACATCTGCTGGTACAATGGTCAAGGGGGGGTGATAGGTGGAGTAGTGGGTAGTGCTAGGTGCGTAGAGGTTTGTTGAGTGGTGATAGGTGGGTAGTAGCCAGTATGATGGTGGCAGACAAGGAGTCGTTGTGTCAACTGGATTTTGGTCAGTGGAGTGGGGCTACGTTGATTAATGACTGTAGGTGGTGTCCTGGCCATTGGACTGTGGTACGTAGGTGATACTTGGGACAGTGTTCAGAAAGAACCAGAAAGGATATTCCACTTTTTCTATGATACTAGCCCTATAAGATCAAAATGGATGACAATATACAGAGATACTCATATATTGTGCCGTATGTTACCAAAGGAGTAGCCGCCTTTATATGGGGAAAATTCTCTTATATAGCTGTTACGTTTATAGTGAAGCCAAAATAAGACTGAAATGGGCTTTCGTCCGTTATTTGCTTTTTCGTATACATTTCAGTGTGTACTTTTGAATAAATCTAAATATGATACATGTACCTTGAACAAAAAAACGTTATTCTCATGTAATGTCGCAACAGACTTAGTGACACCGAAAACAGTAGATTAGTTCTGGTTTAAGATGTATTTTTTATATATTCCAAAATTCATGCTGAAATTTCTGTGAACAAAATGAAAACACGAACGAAAAACCCATTAAAACGTCCGACGACGCTGTGTTACGTCACTCGTTGTTGTTGACGTTTATTGTATATAAAGCGTACGATACACTCATGTTTGTCCTGAATTAAAGACATGAAGTCTTGTTTTCACTAACGTAATAGCTAAGAGAGTTTTTCATATGTAAACTCGGCTACTTAGTTTATCAAGTATCTAAATCACAGCTCGCATTCAGTCCATGTACCTCGTCCACAGTCGATTTGATATATTATCGAAAGTTGACATCGAGTCTTGTTTCAGGTGAACATTGTCAAATATTAGAGACATAAACAGGTACAGTTCATATTATACTATCAGTCGTATGTCATCAAACTGTTGACAACCTGAACATTACTCACATAGTGCTTCACCGCTTGAGTACACCATCATTATAGTATTATTCACGATCTGATGGGTAAATTATCTTAATGTCTTTATTACTACTTTGCGGGATGACCGAATAGTCGTGGTCGGAGAAATGGCGGGTGGGATAGTTAAGTAGTGCTAGTCAATGAGGTGGTGGTCGGTGTGACAGTGGTCATTTGGGTGGTTGGCCTGCCTAGAACTGTGGCTGTTGGAGTTGCAAGTTAGGCGGTCGTTAATTATGGACAGATACAAGATGTTGTCGTGGTTGGCGAGGTTGTTGTCGTGGTTGGCGAGGTTGTTGTCGTGGTCGGCGAGGTTGTTGTCGTGGTCGGCGAGGTTGTTGTCGTGGTTGGCGACGTTGTTGTCGTGGTCGGCGAAGTTGTTGTCGTCGTTGGCGAGTTTGTCGTCGTTGGTGACGTTGTTGTCGTGGTTGGCGAAGTTGTTGTCGTGGTTGGCGAAGTTGTTGTCGTGGTTGGCGAGGTAGTTGTCGTGGTTGGCGATGTTGCTGTCGTGGTTGGCGATGTTGTCGTGGTTGGCGAGGTTGTTGAGGTTGACCAGGTAGTTGAAGTGGTTGGCCACGTTGTTGTCGTGGTTGGTGAGGATGAAGTGCTTGACTCGGTTGTGATGTCTGGGGTGGGGCACTCACAGCACATCTTCAAAGCACAGTGTCCTATTTTCCATCGACGATCCCTAAGTAAAGAAATACAAGTCGTTTTTTTATTGAGATATTATACTCATCAAGATATCAAGATGGTCAGCGTGGTCAAATCCGAACATCATTAACAGTCATCCATTTTGTATTTGCTATTATCAGTTCAATTTTGACCAAATATACAAACCGATTGTCCAGATATTGTATCTATAATACACGTATGTGTTATCCATTAAAGTTTGGGTGCAATTCATTTCTGAAAACACGCTGTGATCAAAATATAATATTATAATATATAATTTATTCAGTCTAATGAATTGTACTAATGTGAACCAGTTGGTATGCTTTATAGTCTATGCAAAATAACTGGCACATTTTACCCTTCATCACAGTCAAAACAGCTGAAAATGCCGACAAGGTATCTTCCAGCAGGGACAGAGTACAGAATGTCTTGCTGAAATGCATTGATGAAGTTGCTCAGCTCGCAGGCGTACAACAAGCAGGCTGGGTCCTTGATTTTAGAGCAGCGAAATCTCCATAGTCTATCATTCTCCAGGTTATGGAAGTTCTCCGAGTAGACTCCGGTAATCACGTGGTTCGCTGGACAATGGAAGCCAAGCATCCCACCGTACTCATTGACTGGGCCTTGTATCACTGGGTTCCAGAGGACCAAACCGGGTGGCATTGGTCGACAAAGGAATCCCCAAGCACGATCCGCTACAGCATTGTCAAAGTTGCCAACCATCCAATAAAGAGACCAATTACCTGGGCACTCCATCACAAAATCTCCGAATGGAGCTGTAAGTGGCAAGCGGAGAGCGATTGCACAGAAAAGTGCCAGCTTGAACGTGCTCTTCCCAAACATGATTCCTGCAATTAAATTGCAAAATTGAGTCACTGTTCGAAGGTATACACAAACTGCGGTATTCTCATCTTCACAAGCCCAGGTAAATCCTAAATACTCGCAGAGGGTTACCTGGACATTTTTGGTGATTCGAATGAGTTATTGAGTCGTTGCCTCTATTACACAATCTTGTACATTTAATCCCACCGCGCTTGTTTTGAATTAGCATGTCGGTATCCCAAGCCTGCGGTTTTTGCTTTAACTTCCGATGTCGATTTCAAACACCAAAGTAGTTTGGCCAGCTATGAAGTTCAAACCTGTCACGTGTCATACCTCGCAGCGGATTGGCGTAATCAGCTAGCTTAGTACGATCTCTGATTGGTTTGATTTAGAGGAAACCCCTTGATCTCTTTATACCCAGAACCGTTACGCGTAACTAAACAAGCCAGTGTATCGACCCTAACACGTCGATCGATATACTGCCTCGTGAGGATGCAGTATTTCATGTTAAGGATACTGAGCCCTCCTGTAGACACTTTCACACACCCTCTAGAATGTGTCTTTGTACAGCTAAATGTATTCCTTGTAGCTATGGTAATATTTTTATTTGTTGAAAGTACATTTCTTACGGATTCCAAATATATAAATGTGTTCACTGTAAATCTGCAGGTTGTGTAGATATTCAAATTTAAACGAAATAATAAAAAAAATGAGCCTTTTTTAACCCTACTAGGCCTGGGGGTGAGTGGCTACCAGACTTTCTGCGCTATCTCCGGAACAACAAAAAATGAAGAGCTGAAACTCTGTGACTTTATAGTTTATCATACTGGGATATTTGCATAACCCCCAGAGGAGAGGATCATGAGTAAATTCAGGGTGGCGGCCAAATGGGGTGCCAGAATGGCGATGTTTTCGCCATATTTCTTCAAAATTACTGCTTTTCCGAGATGAAAAGTGGGCAAAAACTATTTTCTTTCACATCACATATTTACTAATTTATCATGCAGGGTTGGAGGAGGGAAAACATTTAGAAAGCGTTGTTCCGCCACTTTTAAGTGTTGGATGCAACAGCTTAAAATTTTGCATTTAACACTTAAAAGTGGTGAATACAACACTTTCTAAATGTTTTCCCTCTTCCTCCAGATGTTAAATCTAACATTTGCGTTTTGAGAGTGTAGGGTTGATGTTTTCATAGCCTGTACCAAAAATAGAAGATTTCAGAACAGACCAACCGGGGTTGTTTTTTTCAAGAACACAGAATTTGAGCCCGCAGATGATATTTCTATTCCTTCTTCGGCACGACGATCGATGAATGGAGAGCTGAAAAATGGTAACTTCATAGCTTATCATATCGGGGCCATTTTAAGGCTATTTGCATATCCACCCCGTCTCTCTCTCGATCGGGCTGAGAATCATGGATAAATTCAAAATGGCGACCATAAGTGGATGACTGAAAAGTTGCATTCTCGTCATATTTTCGCCTTTTCGCATAAAGATCAAATAAGTAACTCTTGCTTTATCATGCAGATTTTGCTGAATAATTTAAATAACAAACTTTCGGAAGAGCTGTCTCAAAAATGCCTGTGGCGTCATCGGAATGGTCAATTTGGACTACAATGTTGGTTCTCGTAGAGCTTGGTCTCAAGATATATTGTGGGAAGTTTCAGTTCCTTAGCCTGGGGAATAGGAAAAATAAATATTATGTGCCGAAATAACCCAACCCCCTAGGCTGCATTCTCGTGACATTAGATTGAATACCTCCTTCTGTTAGATATACCCTCTGATTGCACTGGAGTGAAAACATGGTGCGCGGAATTTGTAAGCATTGTTCTCGGCCAATCAGCATCGTTCGCTACTAAAAGGAACGGAACTAAACAAGACGTTGTACCTTGTGTACTTGTCTAATAATTTAGCATCAGTAATGTTACACGGACGGTTTAGGAGGTTACAAACACTGACAATGAGTAATTACCCATGCTCAGGTACCCCCACAAAACGCCCATACCATTTAGGAATAAGGACGTTGTACGATACGAGAGCGTGGCGCGAAAACTTCCCTGACATTCCTTCGTTGAGGTGCTTATTACGGTGGCTTATTAGTGCCTTATTATAAAACGTCTAATTTTCTATATAAAACGTCGTATTATCTCTGCCGTTTTCGATTTGGAAAGGGTAATCACACAGAAAATGCAGAATGAATCATAATGCAAATTAGAAAATCACACTGAAAATGCGGAATCACAATGAAAATCATTTTCTCCGCGGTGGAAATATTTTCTCCGCGGTGGAAAGATTTTCTCCGCGGTGGAAATATTTTCTCCGCGGTTGAAACATTTTCTCCGCGGTGAAAATATTTTTTCCGCGGTGAAAACATTTTCTCCGCGGTGGAAATAATTTTCTCCAGGATGAAAACATTTTCTCCGCGGTTGAATAATTTTCTCCGCGGTGGAAATAATTTTCTCCGCGGTAGAAATATTTTCTCCGCGGTTGAAACATTTTCTCCGCGGTGGAAACATTTTCTCCGCGGTTGAAACTTTTCTGCGTGGTTGAATAATTTTCTCCGCGGTGGAAATATTTTCTCCGCTGTGGAAACATTTTCTCCGCGGTTGAAACTTTTCTGCGTGGTTGAATAATTTTCTCCGCGGTGGAAATATTTTCTCCGCTGTGGAAATATTTTCTCTGCGGTGGAAATAATTTTCTTCGCGGTGGAAATACACGTTACTTTCCTGAGCCTAGCACTTTCCTGGCCGGTAAACAAAATGGTGGATATTTGAATGCGAGGCTTGGGAAAGTCACGTGTATTTCCACCGCGGAGAAAATATTTCAACCGCGGAGAAAATGTTTTCACTGCGGAGAAAATATTTCTACCGCGGAGAAAATATTTCCACCGCGGAGAAAATGATTTTCATTGTGACTTCGCATTTTTCGTGTAATTTTCTAATTTTCATTGTGATTCATTCTGCATTTTCTGTGTGATCATCCTTTCCAATCTGGAAACGGCATCGTTACAGCAAGTCGGTTCTCGTCGATTTGCCGTTAACATTCAAGAAATGTGAAGATCAAATGATGAGAAAATCGAAAACATACAGATAATACGCCGTTTCATATAGAAAATTAGACGTTTTATGATATGGCATCAATAAGCCACCGTAGCTTATGCATTAAATTGTGTCAACTCCATGGGAGTAGAGATAATTGGAGGGGGAGCGCAACTGACAAAACACGTCGACTTTTTCAATTGAATTTTGGTGTTGTTTTTCAGTTTTCCAACTTCCAAAGGTTCTGTTGTGTTGTTTTCTATCTTCACAAAATCCAACGCCCTTTCCTGTACTATCATCTTATAATCATGCACAATATGGGCTAGATGTACCACCTTATACACGAATACATATTCTCTCTCATATCCGCACTCACGCACAACGACATTTGGACTGGCAAACATTTTAAGCGCATAGAACTACAGATGCCAGTTGAAGTAATGTTGTTCTTGTGTGTGGAAATCAGTTCCAGCACAGGGAATGCGGAATGGCATCCGTACATTCGGACCTGGGCCAAACCTCACGGAAATAGCCAAGGAAATTACGAGTGGGAAGTAAGTAGACAAGGTTAATCTAATTGTAGACAATTTTCACCTCTCCCACTTAGTTTGAATATTTAAAAATAATAGCATTTTCGACCCTTTGAAAGATTGAATATGACACAATGTAAAATTTCTGATTTCACGGAAGATAGCTGTTCAAGAGAAGAAAGTTACCTGATCGAAGGCTTCTCTGCACGGAGATTCTAATGAGATACCTCTGCAGCGGCCGAAGTACTGTCAGGAAATGGGATAGGAGGCGTTTGATTGATTTCTTATATCTATGATAGCGACGATGACATGCAATATATCTTTTATTCATGGTACAGGTGGAGCGGAGCCGTATACTGCTGAATACTCACCATAGTCATACAAGTAATCTGATATATTTGTGTGAATCTTCCGAGGAAGATATCCTATCGTCCTATATTCGCAAAAAGCTGAATTAGTGTGAGAAAAAATCTGTCATGTAGCAATTGGTTGTGGCTATCGCACACGGACACGCTATCTCCTTATTTAGTGTGTAGTTCGTGTGCCCTGAGCATCAGTTCATCGGCACCAACAAACGTCTTCGTCCCAGATGTCGGACAAAGTATCCCACTGGCAAAAATCTTTCCCAACAATATTCGCTAAAAAAGTGAAATCGAATATCAAGTGTCTACGTGTGACAATCCATTAATCTAAGAGAGAGGGATGTAAATAAAGGATTCATAATGGTTTTTAGTCTAGTTGAACTAATAACCCGATGGGACTGTGCAACAGAACAGCCAACAAGTTGCTAGTCATGCTGGTGAGGCCCAGGGAAATCTTTACTATGCTGTGAAATTGTAGGACTCATTCTGATTGGTGCTTGTTCCACAAGCCACTGCAGCTGTCATTTATCAGCCGATCGATGTGCGATCTGCCGTAATAGCAATTTTCCAAATACCGAGGTCACAGACCGCAACCGCTTTTTGTGTAATGGACACCTGGGGGAGGGGGGGGGGGGTCACGAGGAATGAATACAAAGCCAGGCAACCCATACTAACTTAATTCATGGGGTTGCGCCTTCAAAGAATAGTGAATTCTTCCCTATTGATCTTTCAAATATTTTACTATAAATACATACCGGAAACAATGAAGTTACGGACGCTTCATCGAGTTTGGAGTACATATTAACCAGGTTTGTTTTCTGCATAATAATTATTGCAACATGTCAGTTGTCAGGAGGATATGGTGAACTCTGACAAAACAAATCATAGCACAGATGTGACCTAGACTCAGAAACACGATATCGAAGTGGAATAAAAGGGAACACTCGATGGGATTTCATCCTATCGGAGTTGGTGCGGGAGGGACGGAGTCAGAAAAAAAATACAGGAATGTTCCTCTCTCCATTCCCGGGCTGTGAAACATCCGAAATGGATCGAGTCACATAAGGTTAGCATGCTAAAAGTTGATCAACCTAATACTGCTTTCATACAAGTGGTATATGTGTCTGGTGGTGTCCATATGGGCCAATAATGATGTTGGGTAAGCATGGCGTCCAGCGAGAATTCGCAAACGGATCAAACAAACATTGCCGATTTCAGCTGTACAACCTGCCGAAGATGTGAATTCATGCACTTCCCAGTCAGAGTCGCCGTACCTCAACATTTCATGGTACATTCGTGACTCACTAGGAAATCTTAGTCAAAACGACCATAAAAGAGATAACCGGGTGGATTATTTGACCATCGCCTGTACTATGACTTGTTTGACCAGAGTGACCATAGCCTTCTGACAACTGACATGTTGCAATAATTATTTTGCAGAAGTCAAACATGGGTAACCTTTAACCCATACTCGATGAAGCATGGCCGTATCCTCGTTGTTTCATGTATGCAATTATATTAAAATATCTGACAGAGCAATACGAACGTTTTTGCTATTCCCTGAAGCTATAAACCCATGACCTTGTCAAGAGACTATGTTAATAGGAGGACAACACATAGGCGTATGGGTCAGGAATGAAGGTATGAACGTAGCCAGCAATTGAAGATTTAACCACCATCCACAAGGCATCTCGAATACATATGTATTAACTCCATCAATTAAAGAACGTGACTAACATGAACTGTGACCTGTTCAACACCATCTGAGCACTGCGTGTTTCTGGAAATGGAAACTTGTATTTTCACGCACTGTACATGCTGTAAGACAACCTACACGCCTGGCACAAGAAGGAATACAGACTTGACCCAACATAATTCAATTTTGTTTTATAACTGTAAAACTAAAGGCGCATTTGTTCGATCATTTGTGAGAGACGTCTTTGAATACTTTGGAGTTCATTTGCCCTTTGAGTTCGGAACTCACTACAGCAAATCAATTATGGCTAAAATTCATCAACAGAAACAATTCCAATTGACGATACGGCTTATTTTATTGGAAGAGTAAGGCAAAACTGCAACTACTACTGAAATACTTGTTACACTAATTTTGCCCTGTTGTAATCCCGTGCTCGCGTAGATTATTGTCAAGTCAACAACACAAGGGGTCATCAGCAGTAAAAGAATTCTGGAATCATTTGAGAGAACTTGCCCCCAAAACTGCATGTACGTCTCTACGGTGGCTCATAGGGGACATGCATTTTATTTTACCAGTTTATTTATTTTTTGTTAATTTCTACCGCAGTTGAAACGTTTTAACTCGAGTTGAAATAATTTCTACCTCAGTTGAAACATTTCAACTCGACTTCAAATAATTTCTACCTCAGTTGAAATGTTTCAACTCGAGTTGAAATAATTTCTACTTTAGTTGAAACATTTCAACTCGAGTTGAAATAATTTCTACCTCAGTTGAAATGTTTTAACTCGAGTTGAAATAATTTCTGCCTCAGTTGAAATGTTTCAACTCGAGTTGAAATAATTGTAGAAATAATTTCAACTCGAGTTAAAACGTTTCAACTGAGGTAGAAATAATTTCAACTCGAGTTAAAACATTTCAACTGAGGTAGAAATTAGCAAAAAATAAATAAAATGGCAAAATAAAATTCCTATCCCCTATGAGCCACCGTACGTCTCCTCCAGAATTAGAGATAAATGCACGTACCTATTCGGAGACTGGCTTAATTCCGTTGTGAAAACATTTACAAAGTCTGACAACCGCGAAATATTGAAGATCCGGTGTTTCTACACTGCCAAAAGATAATGCCCTAAAATTTTCTTGAAATAAGATAATTTTATTCAAAATAAGCTAAATTTTAAGATTTTTTTCTTGTTTAAGTAAAATATACTTACCCTACTCCAAATTTTACTTAAACAAGAAAAAAATCTTAAAATTTAAGAATTTTTCCTAAAACAAGATTTTTTTAAAGAAAAATTCTTAAAAAAATTTCTTCTTGTTTAAGTAAAATTTAGAGTGGAGTAAGTATATTTTACTTAAACAAGAAAGAAAATCTAAAAATTTAACTTATTTTGAGTAAAATCTTGAAAACTTAGTGAACTGTAGAACTATCCCCGAATTTCCGAGAAAATTGTGGCAAAAACAATTGCAGAAACTGAATATTTCGAAATCCACTGGCTTCGCCTGACATCATCAATTACGTATATAGTGAGGTGGCTTAGGGCCATATTTTGGGAAGATCGTGACACGCTGGACCAAAGCACCAGACTTGGCACACCCATCACTTGAGACATATAGAACAATATCAGAAGGGGTGCCCTTTGCTCTGGGCTCTGTGATGCCCTCTGGTCCCCAAAAGGGCATCTGAGGGGCAATATTGCTATTCAAAGAATAGTTAGCATTTTAGTCGCCAGACGTCGTCAATTTCTCCCACCTCTTGCTTATCGCTCCAATTTCAATCTTTCTACTTTCAAGTTTGAGAGATGAATAGCTGATCTTTTTCTGGAACGCCGTGAAATTACGTCGGGATAGCTAAAAGAGCTATATGGCCAGAGAAGGGACTCTAAAACCAAGAAAAAATCAAAAGGGCATTTATCAAGCAATGGGGACCGGGAACATGCAACATACAATTTACATGTTATACCACTGGTCTATATTGAATGGCCACAGTTTTGGTCGAATGTTCATGGGCCTTTGTCACCACTGACCGGTTTGGGAGTGATTAGGACGATTTCAGGTTCAGAGGCAGATTGGTGTGGGGGGAGGGGGGCGGAGGTGTCTAAAACTACATCTAATATATTCCAATGGGTGCCATTACATATATATGTGCATGGTTCAGCACCCGTGCATTACTCTAATTATATGCCGGTTATGCATGTACACTGTAAGAAAAATGATACTGAAAGGGGAGGATCCTGTGTTCAATTGTTATTGGTGGATTCAGATCCAGCTCCCCCTCTCCCCCCTTTCCCAATGAACTTTTCTTTAGGGCTCGCAATTTTTTAAAGCTAGCACTTTGTGCCTTTATAACAAATCAAATTAGGGGCTTTTTATTCTCGGAAAAAAGCATCATGGGTAAATTCAGATTTGACGAAACGGTAGTGTATCTTGAAAATTTTGTTTTTGGAGTATTTTCTTCAAAATTGGTGTATTATTCTACGTAAAACTACCCAATAATATCTTATATCACACCAGATGATTAATTACTAACTCGCAAGGTAATTTAGGCGAAGAAAATTGCACAAGTAAAAAGTTTGAAAAATCGATCCGAAAATCAGACAAAATGGCTTATTTTTATAATATGAGGTCACCGTGACATCATCATAGAGACCATCTTGAATTTTGTTACATTTTCTGGTAGCACTGGAACCCTAGATATAGTGTGGCAAGTTTTAGCTTCCTAGCCTCAAGGATAATGAAAATAATGAAGATATTGGTAAGCTATCTATTTTTTATTTCCCCTTAACCCTACCTGGCCTGGAGGGGGGACATTATGCCCCCCCCCCTATCAAACTTTCTGCGCTATCTCCGGAACGACAGAAAACAGAGCCGAAACCCCGTGACTTTATAGTTTATCATAATGTGGTCATTTTGAGCCCATTTGCATAACCCCCGACCAGAGGATCATGGGTACATTCAAGATGGCGGCCACGTGGGGTACCAGAAAATTGATGTTTTTGTCATATTCCTTTAAAATTTCTGCTTTTCCGCGATGAAAAGTGGGCGAAAACTATTTTATTTCACATCACATTAATATTTACTAATTTATCATGCAGTTTTTGCGGAGAAATTGCATAAATAAAAAAATTCGGCAAATCTGACCGACAAATCGACCAAAAATGCGGTTTTGAAAAATGACGTCACTGTGACGTCATCAGAGAGGCCATCTTGGACTTTTTTTTTTACATTTTCTGGTAGAGCTTGACCCAGGGGTATAGCGTGGTAAGTTTCAGCCTCCTAGCTCAAGGGATAAGAGAATGCCCCCCAGGCCACGACAGGTCCCAAAAATCCCAGGCCAGATAGGGTTAAATGCCCTTTTGGGGGCCAGAGGGCGTCACATGATCCAAAGTGATGAGCACCCCTTCTGATATTGTTCTGTATGCCTCAAGTAATGGATGTGCCAAGTTTGGTGCTTTGGTCCAGCGTGTCACGATCTTTTTGCTAAGCCACCTCACTAATATTCTCAATCAGTGCCCCTCAATGCATAATTTCCCGAGCCGTGGAAAATCGTTAAGTTACATCGCTACACAAAAAAAGGATTACCCAGGGAAGCATAAGCATTTAAAGCCAACTTGACCTCATTATTTGTTCCCCCGGGTAAAATTCGTGGCGGAACTTTGTCACGTGACGATCATGTGATCGTTGGGGGAAAACTACCTCCAACACGAGAGAGCTCCTTGACTCGATCGGGTGTGACTTTGGAGCGGGCAGGGTCGAAAAAATACCTGAAACCATGAGAAGGAAGACTTATGACGAGTCTAGCATCCGTGCGACTCGAGGGTCGAGCGTTTATTGTCCAGTATATCTCCGCAAAAAATAAACAAACCAAAAAGGGGGATTCCCCTTTGGCATCGATGGTGCTGCCCTCTAGAGGGTGCATGTAAAATGTCCAGATATAAAAAACGGAATACGGACTTTACCCTGAGGTAGCTCCGGGTCACTATAGTTCCGGCAAAGGGTCCCTGTGCATGTATTCTTCCGCGGTGATGCGGTCTGGCGGTGATGCGGTCGTGGGAAAAACTTCCGCGGAGAAAAAAGTAGTCCCCAGAATTCAAATACGCTGCATGGTCCGATTGGGTCGTATGAGGTATCAATGTGAAGCGTTTGTGAAGGCGCATCTGATGAGCTGGGTGTGGGGTTGAAATATTGCCATTCTGCGCATGCGCGGTAGACAAAGAGTATGGAAATAGACGTTTTGGGGTCTAGGTGGGCCACTAATGATCCAATTGGGTTGAGTGAGGTATCAATGTAAAGCCTGTGTGAGGGGACATCCAACTGGATGGATGTGGGGTAGGAATATCGTCATTCTGCGCATGCACAATAGACAAAGGGTATGGAAATAGACGTTTTGGGATCTAGGTGAGCCACTAATGAGCCGATGGAGTTGAGTGAGGTATCAATGTGAAGCATATGTGAGGGGGCATCCGATTGGCATAGTGTCTCGGCCGTTGTCAACATTCTGCGCATGCGCAGACAGGGAATTCTGGGAAAAGGATGTGGAAATAGACGTTTTAGGGTTTAGGGCAGCCCTTAATGATCCTATGGTGTCGTATTATGTCTTATTTTGAAGCTGTCGTGAGGAGGCATCCGCCTGGGCTAGTGTGTCGTTCGTTGTCAATAGTCTGCGCATGCGCAGTCTGGCCGTAGTATAGAATTTTGGGGGTATGTGGGGATGTGTTTGGGGTAGAGATGGACCGCTATGGGTCCGAATGGGTCGTGGAAGATGTCAAAGTGAAGCATGTGTGGGGTAGAGTCAGAATGGCGCGCTTTAAGTGCAAAGTCGCGTCAATCTGCGCATGCGCAGTTGGTTGTAGTAAGTAAAGTGGCCATTTTGGGGCAGTGCAGGAAGGTATTTGGTGTCGAGATGGCCCATCCTTGGTCCGAATGCGTCTTGGAAGGCGTCATTTTGTAGCTCTCGGGGTGTACATCTCCATTTTAGGGATGTTCGCTTCATCTGTGACGTCATCGGTGACGTCATCAGTACGAGTAATAGTGAAAGTGGGCATTTTAGGGAAGTGCAGGAAGGTAGTTTGGGTAGAGAGGGACCATCCTTGGTCCGATTATGTCGTGGGAGGTGTCATGTTGTAGCTCTCGGGGTGTACATTCCGATTTGAGGGATGTTCACGTCATCTGTGACGTCATCGGTGACGTCACCAGTACGAGTAGTAGCGAAAGCGGTCATTTTGAGGGTATGAAGGAAGGTATTTGGGGTAGAAATGGATCATCCTTGGTCCGAATGGGTCGTCGGAGGTGTCATTTTGTAGCTCTCGGGGTGTAGACCCCAATTTGTGGGATGTTCACGTCATCTGTGACGTCATGGGTGACGTCATCAGTACGAGTAGTAGCGAAAGGGGATATTTTGGGGCAGTGAAGGAAGGTATTTGGTTACAGATGGACCATCCTTTGTCCGAATGCGTCGTGTGAGGTGTCATCTTATATTAACGCCCGCCAACGCCAAGCTTAACGCTTCAACGCCCTGGTGAAATAGCTCAGAAGTTCTGATTTTCTAGATATTCCATGGAATTGTCACTAATTCTTCGAAATGCAGTGACGCCCGTCAACGCTCGTAGTTACGCCTTAACGCTCTAACATAACGCCTTGACGCCATGATATAGACCGGAGAGAGAATAACAACAACAAGGATGACACATGAGAGAACAACAACAAGAAGAAGTTTTTTTTCATATAGTTTATTTTCCCCAATGTTACATCATACCCACGCTGGGGGAGCCACGAGGGGTATGTTTACAACTCAAGAAAACTCTTGTCCAATCAGAGGCCGCCATTTGGCGCTGCATCTGTTATATTCCTTCTTGTCTGTTAGATGTATTTTCGGCTGCTCTTGTCCGTCGCCATTTCAGAAAGTTCCATCTTTGCTCGGTGTGACCTAAGCGTCATCGGGCAGGCCTGGATATTCTTCGGGTAGCATGTCCTGAAACAGTTGTTTGCGCATTCTGATCGCATTTTCCAGGGCCTCGGTGGGTGGTAGTCCCATAGCCTCTTCCAAGTGACGCTTGGTCTTCATGATGGACCTGTGCGTGCGGTCGCCTTTCATTTCAAGCGGTAGTAAGGTATACTGTTCATAGATCGCCATGGCTGTTTTCCTGATGCGGGGGCGCATTTGGGTGTACGGCTGTTGTAAATTATCCTCTCCGGCGTCCTCGATCGCTGCAGCGTAAGTATTGATAGCTGCTGTCACAATACGATCCCAGAAGGTAGGTTCTGCATCACTTTTCACGGCATCACTTTCCACGGACGTAGGCTGACTCTCTGAGGTCAAGCTCTCCGTATCACTAGATAGACTCTCAGCAATCTCTGTTTCGGTATCAGTCGATACACTCTCAGCAGTCTCTGTATCAGCATCCGCCTCAACGGACTCCTCGGAGTCTTCAATCCCATGTATATTTTTCTGGTGTCGCATCATATCGTAATGTCTGGTGAACGTGCGTTCGCACTCAGAGCAAATATAAGCCATGTTGACAGTTGAACGTCGACTGTGCGTGTTTTTGGAAATACGCTTG
The DNA here is from genome assembly GCA_036873755.1 of Hanleya hanleyi. Lineage (NCBI taxonomy): Eukaryota > Metazoa > Mollusca > Polyplacophora > Lepidopleurida > Hanleyidae > Hanleya > Hanleya hanleyi. The sequence continues at coordinate 9,067 of JAVTVY010015772.1, read as the reverse complement.
CTTTTATAGACAGTAACGCCCATCAACGCTTAGCTTAACGCTTCAACGCCCTGGTGAATTAGCCCAGAAGCTCTGATTTTCATGGAATTGACACCAATTCATCGAAATGCAGTGACGCCCGTCAACGCCCGTCGTTACGCCTTAACGCCCGTCTCAACTCCTTAACGCGCTTTCTTAACGCTTTAACGTCGTTTAATGATGCGTTCGAACAAATGTTTCTTTTGTGCTATTGCTCTGACATACGCCGCTTTCCAGTTCATGCCCGAGGTTTTCAACATCGACGTTGTTCTTTCAATTTCCATATGGACTGGGTCCTTATCCAACAATTTCATATGGGTCACGAGGTCGACATACCGCTGACGTAAAGCCCGTCGTAGTCTGGGTGCCAATTCGACCAATACATAAGGACTGATGAGGGACACATGTTTATTTATTTTATTTATTTATTTATTTGATACAAGGTCAACAGGCCGAGACCCAATAACAGACCAGGTCAAATACTATATACAATAACAAGCATAGTAACTGTACAATGGGACAATGTAAATAACTATATACAAGAAAGACATCTTAAAATTAAAACAGTTGACAATATAAATAGGACTAAGTTAAGAGTTTTGTAGATGTACTAAAACATGTTTTTTGAATACAAATTTTGAGCTAAAGATGTCAATAGGTGACTCACTTGGAAAACTATTATAAAAAGCTAAGACACGAGGTAAATAAGAAAATTTTCGTAAATTTATCCGACATCTGGGTGGTAAAAACAAAGTTCGATTTCTTAAAGTCCTTGTGGGTGCATAAAAATGAAAATTCTTATATGTACAGACACCACCACCAACACCACCACCACACACTACCACCACACACACATACCACCACCATATTCCACCACCACCACCACATTCCACCACCACCACCACCACATTTCTCCACCACCACACCGCCACCACCGGGCGTTGACGGGCGTCAACGCCCGGTGGTGGTGGTGGTGGAAACTCCGGTGTGGCAGAGCTCTTGGATCGGAGCTCTTCGAGCTCAAAGCGTGTGGAGCTCAGAGCTCGGAAGTGACATTTGCATATGACCTCTGTGAGGTCACTTCCGCTTCCGTTCACGCGACCGGAACTGACCTTTGACCCCTGCGCGCGCTAACAATACAGCATAAAAATTGCGCGCAGGGGACAAAGGTCAGTTCCGGTCACGTGAACGGAAGCGAAGTGACCTCACAGAGGTCATATGCAAATGTCACTTCCGAGCTCTGAGCTCCACACGCTTTGAGCTCCAAGAGCTCCGATCCAAGAGCTCTGCCACACCGGAGCTCCCACCACCACCACCACCGGGCGTTGACGCCCGTCAACGCCCGGTGGTGGCGGTGGTGGTGGTGGTGGTGGAATGTGGTGGTGGTGTGTGTGTGGTGGTAGTGTCTGGTGGTGGTGTTGGTGGTGGTGTCTGTACATATAAGAATGAACATGTGTCCCTCATCAGTGCTTATGTATTGGTCGAATTGGCACCCAGACTACGACGGACTTTACGTCAAAGGTATGTCGACCTCGTGACCCATATGAAATTGTTGGATAAGGACCCAGTCCATATGGAAATTGAAAGAACAGCGTCGATGTTGAAAACCTCGGCAATGAACTGGAAAGCGCCGTATGTCAGAGCAATAGCACAAAAGAAACATTTGTTCGAACGTATCATTAAACGACGTTAAAGCGTTAAGAAAGTGTGTTAAGGCGTTGAGACGGGCGTTAAAGCGTAACGATGGGCGTTGACGGGCGTCACTGCATTTCGATGAATTGGTGTCAATTCCATGACAATCAGAGCTTCTGAGCTAATTCACAAGGGCGTTGAAGCGTTAAGCTAAGCGTTGATGGGCGTTACTGTCTATAAAAGCAAGCGTATTTCCAAAAACACGCACAGTCGACGTTCAACCGTCAACATGGCTTATACTTGCTCTGAGTGCGAACGCACGTTCACCAGACATTACGATATGATGCGACACCAGAAAAATATACATGGGATTGAAGACTGAGGAGTCCGTTGAGGCGGATGCTGATACAGAGACTGCTGAGAGTGTATCGACTGATACCGAAACAGAGATTGCTGAGAGTCTATCTAGTGATACGGAGAGCTTGACCTCAGATAGTCAGCCTACGTCCGTGGAAAGTGATGCCGTGGAAAGTGATGCAGAACCTACCTACTGGGATCGTATTGTGACAGCAGTTATCAATACTTACGCTGCAGCGATCGAGGACGCCTGAGGGGATAATTTACAACAGGCGTACACCCAAATGCGCCCCCGCATCAGGAAAACAGCCATGGCGATCTATGAACAATATACCTTACTACCGCTTGAAATGAAAGGCGACCGCACGCACAGGTCCATCATGAAGACCAAGCGTCACTTGGAAAAAGCTATGGGACTACCACCCACCAAGGCCCTGGAAAATGCGATCAGAATGCGCAAACAACTGTTTCAGGACATGCTACCCGAAGAATATCCAGGCCTGCCCGACGAAGTTTAGGCCACACCGAGCAAAGATGGAACTTTCTGAAATGGCAACAGACAAGAGCAACCGAAAATACATCTAACGGACAAGAAGGAATATAACAGATGCAGCGCCAAATGGCGGCCTCTGATTGGACAAGAGTTTTCTTGAGTTGTAAACATACCCAACGCGGCTCCCCCAGCGTGGGTATGATATAACATTGGGAAAAATAAACTATATGAAAAAAAACTTCTTCTTGTTGTTGTTCTCTCATGTGTCATCCTTGTTGTTGTTGTTCTCTTTCCGGTCTATATCATGGCGTCAAGGCGTTATGTTAGAGCGTTAAGGCGTAACTACGAGCGTTGACGGGCGTCACTGCATTTCGAAGAATTAGTGACAATTCCATGGAATATCTAGAAAATCAGAGCTTCTGAGCTATTTCACCAGGGCGTTGAAGGATTGAGCTTGGTGTTGGCGGGCGTTGCTACAAGATGACACCTCACACGACGCATTCGGACCAAGGATGGTCCATCTCTACACCAAATACCTTCCTTCACTGCTCCAAAATATCTCCTTTCGCTACTACTCGTACTGATGACGTCACCCATGACGTCACAGATGACGTGAACATCCCACAAATCGGGGTCTACACCCCGAGAGCTACAAAATGACACCTCCGACGACCCATTCGGACCAAGGATGATCCATTTCTACCCCATATACCTTCCTTCACACCCTCAAAATGACCGCTTTCGCTACTACTCGTACTGGTGACGCCCGCCAGCGCCCGTCGTTACACGCCCGTCTCAACCCCTTAACACACTTTCTTAACGCTTTAACGTTGTTTAATGATGCGTTCGAACAAATGTTTCTTTTGTGCTATTGCTCTGACATACGCCGCTTTCCAGTTCATGCCCGAGGTTTTCAACATCGACGCTGTTCTTTCAATTTCCATATGGACTGGGATCTTATCCAACAATTTCATATCGGTCACGAGGTCGACATACCGCTGACGTAAAGCCCGTCGTAGTCTGGGTGCAAATTCGACCAATACATAAGGACTGACGAGGGACACATGTTTATTCTCATATGTACAGACACCACCACCAACACCACCATCACACACTACCACCACACACACACACCACCACCACATTCCACCACCTCCACCACATTCCACCACCACCACCACCACCGCCACCACCGGGCGTTGACGGGCGTCAACGCCCGGTGGTGGTGGTGGTGGGAGCTACGATGTGGCAGAGCTCTTGGATCGGAGCTCAAATCGTGTGGAGCTCAGAGCTCGGAAGTCACATTTGCATATGACCTCTGTTAGGTCACTTCCGCTTCCGTTCACGTGACCGGAACTGACCGCTGACCCCTGCGAGCGCTAACAATACAGGATAAAAATTGCGCGCAGGGCACAAAGGTCAGTTCCGGTCACGTGAACGGAAGCGGAAGTGACCTCACAGAGGTCATATGCAAATGTCACTTCCGAGCTCTGAGCTCCACACGCTTTGAGCTCCAAGAGCTCTGCCACACCGGAGCTCCCACCACCACCACCACCGGACGTTGACGCCCGTCAACGCTCGTTGGTGGCGGTGGTGGTGGTGGTGGAATGTGGTGGTGGTGGTGGTGGAATGTGGTGGTGGTGTGTGTGTGTGGTGGTAGTGTGTGGTGGTGGTGTTGGTGGTGGTGTCTGTACATGTAAGAATGAACATGTGTCCCTCATCAGTCCTTATGTATTGGTCGAATTGGCACCCAGACTAAGACGGGCTTTACGTCAGCGGTAAGTCCATATGGAAATTGAAAGAACAGCGTCGATGTTGAAAACCTCGGGCATGAACTGGAAAGCGCCGTATGTCAGAGCAATAGCACAAAAGAAACATTTGTTCGAACGCATCATTAAACGACGTTAAAGCGCTAAGAAAGTGTGTTAAGGCGTTGAGATGGGCGTTAAAGCGTAACGACGGGCGTTGACGGGCGTCACTGCATTTCGATGAACTGGTGTCAATTCCATGAAAATCAGAGCTTCTGAGCTAATTCACCAGGGCGTTGAAGCGTTAAGCTAAGCGTTGATGGGCGTTACTGTCTATAAAAGCAAGCGTATTTCCAAAAACACGCACAGTCGACGTTCAACCGTCAACATGGCTTATATTTGCTCTGAGTGCGAACGCACGTTCACCAGACATTACGATATGATGCGACACCAGAAAAATATACACTGCTGAGAGTGTATCGACTGATACCGAAGCAGAGATTGCTGAGGGTCTATCTAGTGATACGGAGAGCTTGACCTCAGAGAGTCAGCCTACGTCCGTGGAAAGTGATGCCGTGGAAAGTGATCTGGGATCGTATTGTGACAGCAGCTATCAATACTTACGCTGCAGCGATCGAGGACGCCGGAGAGGATAATTTACAACAGGCGTACACCCAAATGCGCCCCCGCATCAGGAAAACAGCCATGGCGATCTATGAACAGTATACCTTACTACCACTTGAAATGAAAGGCGACCGCACGCGCAAGTCCATCATGAAGACCAAGCGTCACTTGGAAGAGGCTATGGGACTACCACCCACCGAGGCCCTGGAAAATGCGATCAGAATGCGCAAACAACTGTTTCAGGACATGCTACCCGAAGAATATCCAGGCCTGCCCGACGACGCTTAGGTCACACCGAGCAAAGATGGAACTTTCTAAAATGGTGACAGACAAGAGCGACCGAAAATACATCTAACAGACAAGAAGGAATATAACAGATGCAGCGCCAAATGGCGGCCTCTGACTGGACAAGAGTTTTCTTGAGTTGTAAACATACCCAACGCGGCTCCTCCAGCGTGGGTATGATGTAACATTGGGGACAATAAACTATATGACAAAAAAATTCTTGTTTTTGTTGTTCTCTCATGTGTCATCCTTGTTGTTGTTGTTCTCTCTCCGGTCTATATCATGGCGGCAAGGCGTTATGTTAGAGCGTTAAGGCGTAACTACGAGCGTTGACGGGCGTCACTGCATTTTGAAGAATTAGTGACAATTCCATGGAATATCTAGAAAATCAGAACTTCTGAGCTATTTCACCAGGGCGTGGAAGCGTTAAGCTTGGCGTTGGCAGGCGTTGCTACAAGATGACACCTCACACGACCCATTCGGGCCAAGGATGATCCATTTCTACCCCAAATACCTTCCTTCATACCCTCAAAATGCCCGCTTTCGCTACTACTCGTACTGATGACGTCACCGATGACGTCACAGATGACGTGAACATCCCTCAAATCGGAATGTACACCCCGAGAGCTACAACATGACACCTCCCACGACACAATCGGACCAAGGATGGTCCCTCTCTACCCAAACTACCTTCCTGCACTTCCCTAAAATGCCCACTTTCGCTATTCCTCGTACTGATGACGTCACCGATGACGTCACAGATGAAGCGAACATCCCTAAAATGGAGATGTACACCCCGAGAGCTACAAAATGACACCTCCCAAGACGCATTCGGACCAAGGATGGGCCATCTCGACACCAAATACCTTCCTGCACTGCCCCAAAATGGCCACTTTACTTACTACAACCAACTGCGCATGCGCAGATTGACGCGACTTTGCACTTAAAGCGCGCCATTCTGACTCTACCCCACACATGCTTCACTTTGACATCTTCCACTACCCATTCCAACCCATAGCGATCCATCTCTACCCCAAACACACCCCCGCATACCCCCAAAATTCTATACTACGGCCAGACTACGCATGCGCAGACTATTGACAACGAACGACACACTAGCCCAGGCGGATGCCCCCTCACGACAGCTTCAAAATAAGACCTCATACGACATCATAGGATCATTTCCTGTGGTCAATGAGGTCAATGAGTGCATAGTTCCGGCAGAAAGACCAAAAGCTACCTCCAATCCAGGAGAGTTCCAATTGCTGCAGGGGATGTATTCAGGATGTATTCATCCGCGGTGATGCGGTCTGGCCGCGGTTTTGGCGGTGATTCGGTCTCGGGAAAAAGCTTCCGCGGAGAAAAAGTAGTCCCTAGATAAAATGGTCCGATTGGGTCAGAGTGAGGTATCAAAGTGAAGCTGCAAGGGACATCTATTGAGGCTGGGTGAGGTTGACATATCGGCCTTCTGCGCATGCGCGGTGGCCGAAGAATTATGAAAATAGCCGTTTTGGGATGTAGGGAGTCCACAATGATTAAATGGGGTAGAGTGAGGTATCAAAGTGAAGCTTATGTGAAGGGGCATCTAATGGGCTGGGTGTGGGGTTGAACTATCGGCCTTCTGCGCATGCGCGGTGGCCGAAGGGTATGAAAATAGACGTTTTGGAGCCAGGGGAGCCCCTAATGGTCCAATGGGGTCGAGTGAGGTATCAAAGTGAAGCTTATGTGAAGGGGCATCTGATGGGCTGGGTGTGAGGTTGAAATATTAGCATTCTGCGCATGCGCGGTGGCCCAAGGGTATGAAATAGACGTTTTGGGAGCTAGGGGAGCTACTAATGGTGTGGGTCAGTGAGGTATCGATGTGAAGCATTCGTGAAGGGGCATCTGATGGGCTGGGTGTGGGGTTGAATTAGGGTCATTCTGCGCAGCTGCGCGGTGGCCCAAGGGTATGGGGAAATAGACGTGTTGGAGCTAGGGGAGCCCCTAATGGATTAATGGGATTCAGAGTGAGGTATCAAGGTGAAGCTTATGTGAAGGGGCATCTGATGGGCTGGGTGTGGGGTTGAACTATCGGCATTCTGCGCATGCGCGGTGGCCCAAGGGTATGAAAATAGACGTTTTGGGATCTAGGGGAGCCGCTAATGGGCCGATGGAGTTGTATGAGGTATCCATGTGAAGCATTCGTGAAGGGGCATCAGATGGGATGGGTGTGGGGTTGAACTATCGGCATTCTACGCATGCGCGGTGGCCCAAGGGTATGGAAATAGACGTTTTGGCATCTAGGGGAGCCCATAATGGACCAATGGGGTCGAGTGAGGTATCGATGTGAAGCATTCGTGAAGGGGCATCTGATGGGCTGGGTGTGGGGTTGAATTAGGGTCATTCTGCGCATGCGCGGTGGCCCAAGGGTATGGAAATAGACGTGTTGGAGCTAGGGGAGCCCTAATGGTCCAATGGGTCGAGTGAGGTATCAAAGTGAAGCCTAGGTGAAGAGGCATTCAGGCAATGGGGTGGGTGCATGTAAAATTTTTCCTGAAAAAACAAAACAGAAAACGGACTTTATCGAAAAACCTGGGAAAATGCCTATATGGGGTATGGGTGGTATATAGGTCGCCGGGCTTAACGGGGCTCGCCTGTCAATACAGTTATCTCCCCCTAGTTCCAGGGTGGGTGTATGTAAAAATTTTCCTGACAAAATACGGAATACGGACTTTATTCTAAATTACGGGAAAATGCCTATATGGGGTATGGGAGGTATAGGACCATCCTGGGAAACCTACTTCTCCACATTTGCGGTATAGGTCGTGGGGTCTCGTTTTCTTAGTCTCGTCAAAACAAACATGATAAGAAGTGTCCCGGAGCGAAACGGTGAAATTTTTGAAAAAAGTCACCGAGCCTCATATAGTCCCATACTAGGGTATAGGACCGATGTTTGTCCCCCTGGGAAACGTACTTCTATACATTTGCGGTAGGGTTGTGAGGTCTCGTTTTACTCGTCTCGTCCTTTAGAACATGATAGGAAGTGTCCCCGTGCGAATCGGGGAAATTTTTGAAAAAGTACGATATAGCCCCATATAGACATATATATATAAATATATATTCCCATACTGGGGTATAGGACCAATGTTTGTCCCCCTGGGAAACCCACTTCTCAACATTTGCGGTAGGGTTGTGGGGTCTCGTTTTTCACGTCTCTACATTTAGAGCACGATGGGTAGGGTTGCGGAGCGAATTGGTGAAATTTTTGAAAAAAGTCACCAAGGCCTGGGTAGGCCCATAGGCCTATACTGCATGGCTATGGGTGTATGGGGCCATACGGGGTGGACATGTTGGAGTCTAGGTGAGTCCCTAATGGTCCAATGGGGTCGAGTGAGGTCTTATTTTGAAGCTCTCGTGCAGGAGCATCCGACTGGGCTAATGGTTCGTCCGTGTTCAATAGTCTGCGCATGCGCAGTCTGGCCGTAGTATTGAAAACAGTCATTTTGGGTGCTATGTAGGGGTGTGTTTGGGTTAGAGATGGGCTAATCACGGTTCGAATGGGTCGTGTGAGGTGTCAAAGTGAAGCTTGTGTGGGGTAGAGTCAGAATGGTGTATTTTTGAATGCAAGTCGCGTCAATCTGCGCATGCGCAGTTGGTTGTATTAAGTAAAGTGGCCATTTTGGGGCAGTACATGAAGGTGTTTGGGGTAGAGATGGACCGCTATGGGTCCGAATGGGTCGTGGAGGGTGTCAAAGTGAAGCTTGTGTGGGGTAGAGTCAGAATGGCGTGTTTTGAATGCAAGTCGCGTCAATCTGCACAGGCGCAGTTGGTTGTAGTAAGTAAAGTGGCCATTTTCGGGCAGTACATGAAGGTATTTGGGATCGAGATGGGCTATTCACGGTTCGAATGCGTCCTGGAAGGTGTCATCTTG
>JAVTVY010015771.1:0-63060 GCA_036873755.1 Hanleya hanleyi | reverse complement strand
TTCATTTGTGTTATGAGTTTTGTCAGTAATAATAACTTTATAATTGATAACTTCATCTGTCTATTACTACCATCAAGATGTTGATTCTCTGTAGCTACATTCAATTGAACTAACAGATATTCTTTATTTGGGGGATGTGTATACCATGAACACCTCAGTGTTATTTTGTTGAATGTGTTGTGTAGACAATTATGTATATTGATGTGACCTTTTATATGTTTAAACAAGTTTTTGATCTCTCTATAAACATCAATTTTAAGACCCGTGAGATAATCCTGGGATGACCCACTGATTATATGGAGAAATTACTCGCTGTCATGAAAGACTTTTTAACCAGATGTAGTCTAACTCAGCAGCTTTTAAACAGATTATGTTTTGTCACATCTTGAATTTTTAATTTTTATATTTTTAAGTTTTAAATTGAAAAAAGACATGAAAATTGAGTTAAAATAGCAAAAAAATAATTAAAAATAGTCTTTGACATATCTAATCAATGCTGCATACCTTTTATTATAGGCAGAAGGATAGTCTACTGAGCGCTTTTTACCAGATGGAAAAATACTTACAGTTTAGTGAGATATTGTACTTTTTATTTTCACCCCACTTTTAAGTCATATGGGAGAAAATGAGAGGAAATGATAAAGGGGTACCCTTGTTATTTAGGTTATAAAATCTCTATCTTTGAATAGTTTTATTTGTGCCTTCTCAGGATAGTTTGGGGATGGGTAATGATTGTTCAGATGAGACAATTCTTTATTTTAACAATGGTTCCATGACTGACAGGCATCAGTACACAATTAATCTCTTCCGGGTCGGTGCCCACGATCTACTTTGTGTAGAAATTTGAGAGCAGATCTTTGTGGATTTTATTAGGCGGGATTATTCAGCATTTCTGATAAATTTGATATTTCAAATTGCAGATGAGGCTTCAAACTGAACTTCCTGGTGTTGATTTGGCAACATTGGGGCAAAGCCTGGCGGAAGGACACATGAAGAGTGGAGGTGAAAAGGCTCTCTGTTTACAAGCTGAATGACATTCGGTAACACCACTCAGCTACAAATGGCGGCAAGTTGAAATTTCCATGGTCAACATCTGTCAAGACTTCCACTGATAATGTCCCACAAGGTAAATATTGACATGCCAGGTGGATTTATGCATTGTGATTTTTCTGGATTTTTGCCGATTTTTAACGCTAATACATAACAAGTAACAGAATTAATTGTGCACTGATGCCATTTAAACTGATTTATGGAGCGAAAACGACCCTTTTTACCTCCATTTTAGAGAGCGGGATTGTCCTGACTTGTAGAATATCAGGCGTAAAATGAGGCTCAGTTTGAGCACCTGTTTCAACCTAAATGTGTTTAAGCTTTAAACACATGACCGTTTAGGATATAAACACACAGGCGTTTAAAACCAAAACACCAAGATATTTGAATCCTAAACACGTTCAGGATGAAGCATGTGCTCAAATTGAAACTCCCTTTAGTATTCAGGCTGCAGCGTGTAAACTAATCCCACTCGAGGTGGATTTTCGCAACTCAAGTGACATTGACTCAACTTAATTTTTGTTGAAAATTCTCCCGAGCTTTGGGTATTAAATCACTCAAGTCAAAAAGTTGAATATAGCAGCTTGAGTGAGATTCTGTTACCTCAAGTTAGTTTTTGTTGAAAGTTATGTCCAAAATTATAATCGCACTAGAGGAGTCGATGGAAGCAGAGTGAAAGATGATTCTCTAAAGTTGAGAGATTATATTTTCACTCAAAAGTTCAGTGAATTCAATTTCCCCTCTTACTTGAGTGAAAATTCATGTAAATGTAAGTGTTTGTAGAGAGTATATTGATAAATGTTGTTAAATAAGGAAGCATGGGAAGGATGCGAGTTAACCTGACTGGTTAAAAGCACTCGTTACCGGAGGGGTCCGGAGACATGACTTCACACCGGGAAATGATCTTGTATCTTTGGATGTGTAAATTGCCCCAGGTCAGATGCAATGCAAGAGTACCAACATAAAACACTTCCACTACAAGAAATTGTTCAATTGGCATGAAGTACAATATTATATTGTATACTTAAAAAAAATTCAAGACACTGAGTCTTATGATTCTCGAGTAACAGGGCCGTGAAGTAGTGTATTCGTGCAAAATAGTTGATTCTGAGGTGAAAACAATTCTTATTATTCTCTGTGAACATATGAAGATAAACGATAACGAGAACCAGATTTGATATACGACTACGTATTGGAACAGCGAGCATGCCGTATCATGCTGGTTCTGGTTATCGTTTATCTTCATATGTTTATAGAAAGAAATATGAGGTGTTTTCGGTTCAAAATTGCAGATTTTGCACGAATGCACTACCTCACGGCTCTGTTATTCGAGAATGATGAGACTCCGTGCCTTGAACGTTTTCTGAGTATACAATATAATAGTGTACTTCATGCCAACTGAACAATTTCTTGTATATGTAATATTTTATTTTTGGCACTTCTACCGCAACTGTTCTGGGGTTATTTACCCATCTAAACATACATGACCCTTTCAAACTCTAGGATTTTTATCTCGCACTTTGACGGCTTGTAACCCACATGGAGGTTAAAAATTGACGACAGAAATGTAACTGCACATTTCGTTTGTACAATCTCTCATTTAGTTGTTGGAGTTGTCTCCACAGGTTATGGTTTGGGAGTTGTCTCCCATGATTTCTAGTCATGTTCTTTCGGAGTTGTCTCCCCTTGGTCCATGCCTTCAGTGCAGAGATCGCAATAAAGTTGAATTGAATTGAATTGATTCTTTGTCCATGGGAGATTATTTTGATGAATCATCTTTGCCAATCTGATTAAAACTCAGACTTAATAAACCGCTCCTCTTTCGGACATGTCGCTAAATTAAGATCTGGGACAATCCCTATAACAAATCCGTCAGATGAACTCCGAATCAAATAGTTTCCGGGTCAAATAGTCGCCCAATGAGACGCGTCGTATTATAGCGTGACGGCTAATCTCCTAATCTCCGTTCTTGTTGCGATGCAGTTATGAACTGATTTTATGAAACAAATAACCATATCCAGCAGTGCAAGAAATATCCCTTGATCTTTTCACCTGGTCTGTCATTGAAGAGAGCATCGGGGAGCAAATAATCATCTTCGGTGATCGCTCAAGGACTGAGTCGACAGCAAAGAACGTCTTTGTCACCCGCCTGAAGCTTCAGCCTTCAGGCGGGAATTTTTGTGCGTCTCGTCCGTACACTCGGCAACATAAAGATTTCCCGTAGCCGGTAAAAAGAACGGCTATACAGTGTCTTTTACGTAGCATACATTACAGAGAGCATCTGCAGTCGCTCCTGTTTTAATGCGGACACGCCAACACACCATAATTTTAGATGTAATCGAAAATAAACGGCAAAATGGTACATCTTCAGAAAATTTATGACCCAACCCAAAGATCACAAGATCATTATTGTTCAGCATCATCAGATAAACAAGAACAGTACGATCAGACAACATGCAGGCGAAAATACGGTATAATTGATGTAATTCGTTGTTTTCCGCGTTTCAATGGTTGATCTTCAATGCAGAATCTAGGTCATAAATTTTCCGAAGATGTACCGTCTTGCGGCATCTCCACGCCTGTTGAGACTGGACTGTGATTGGTCGCAAGCCTGACATGCGCGACAGATTTAAGATAGGGACTGTCCCAGATCTTAATTTAGCGACATGTCCGAAAGAGGAGCGGTTTATTAAGTCTGAGTTTTAATCAGATTGCATCTTTGCTGACGTGCAATTTTGGTCTTCACAATCTTATTACGAGTGGTAAAATTTTCATCCGATTAAGTGGAAACCCTTCAAGTTGGCAAAGACCACTATCAGTTATTCTATAGAACTTGTATCAAAAACATCGAGCTAACAGTGTAATTATTACACGTTTTAGCACGGTTACGTGAAATCAACACCCGTCAAGTACATGTGTTCATTGGGACATTCCATTTCACAAGTCGGATGAGGAAAGGTACGTCTGCTTTCAAACAAGTAACAATCGAATAAAACAAACAAATAAATTACAAGACGAACTTTCTTTCTCAAGTTTAACTGTTGTTTCCATCGTGAACAAAGCGACGCAAATAGACATGCGACCACGTAATTTCCACAAGCTGACACGGCCGACAGTATCACCCCCCTCCCCCCACATTTGAGAGGCTAAATAAACTAGTCCAATGGCATTGGCACGATGCCAACCGAGACGGAAGCATCAATGGACGAGTTTTTTCAAGAAAGGGGAGAAAGGTTGTCAAAGTTTAGAATATGTTTTCAACTTGTCATTATAATCTTTGTTGGTAAACAATTTGGGTAATTTGGGTAATAGAATTTAAATAATGTTTTCATAGGCGTGCTCAATGGTTACTTTACGCACGGTTAGTGTGGGAAAGTTTATAAATTTTCCCACACTAACCGTGCGTAAAATAACCATTGAGCACGCCTATGAAAACACAATTTTTTGGATAAGCCCTAATCTGTTCATCGCTACGTTAGTTGATTTCTAAAGTTTTATAGGTAAAACCGTTTATTTCAAGAAAAATACTCATCGTGGGGTTGACAATTTGACATGGTTATTCTGAAGTAGGTAAATTGGAGCGGTACGCAAGAGGTGATGCTTCCGTTTCCCGTTTTACTGAGAAAGTGATGTTTAAATTGTGGCCATACCATCTTATCCAAAAAAAAATTTCAATTGAAAACACATTGAAAAATCTGCATCGAATCTTAGAGAACTGAGACACCAATATGTTGTTGGGTGTGTGAAAATCCGCTCAGGTGGGTCAAATGCCATTAACAGGTTTGGTTGTGTAGTATTATTTAACGTGACAGCGTATAGGAAGCCATGGCTGTAGCTTATATAGAGTTCAGTCACATTAGATATGGCCAAATACAGTTGACTGGAAATTTGAATGACTGAATTCTATCGTTCTCACCTGTTGTTGCTGTGGTTGCCGCTGTTAAAATATCAACAGTTAGGCAGGCTGCAATCCAGAAAGTCCACTTGGACGCCATCCATGAACTTTCTTCCACAACCCTCTCTTTCCCCCGAAATTATCTGGAATATATAGATATATTCAGTGTCACGGCATCCTCGCTAGCCAGTCTATCGATCGAACCCTTTGTGAGGATTTAGGATTTGCCTGGATTTGTGAAGATGGTGTCACGGCAGATTCAGTATAACTCGTGTCCTTTGTTGAGCTGACATAGACTTGTAGGTAACAAAGGGGAACCTATTACTACCGTATTTATACACGTTTCTTCACGCTAAATTTATCTGACACTGAATGGATGGATGGATGGATGGATGAACTTGGGCACTCCATCGCACCGCGAGGGGCAACGGCCTTGTGAAAACGCCGTGCAACCCGTTTCCCTCAACCCGTCCTACACATGATCTCTCTTATCAGTGTCACATAGACACTGTCACATAGACACTATGTAATCCCCACAATCTTATTAAATAATAAACCTTCTTCACACTCAACATAATCTTATACTCTTCTTTTCCCATAACTACAGGAGTATCACCTAACGTTTTCATCTGTCAAGCTCTTCATTCTCTCTTATAGGACAGATTCTAGCAGCAACTTCTACCAAGTATCACCATGGCAACGCATAATTAAATCTCCCGATAACCAATCACCCTCCCCATCCGCTCAACATACAATATACTATCTAAAAAAAATCACTCAACTTGAGTGGGATCAATTTCCACTCTCATGCTTGAGTGAAAAGTAACTCAAGTTGCGTGAAAATCTCACTCAAGTATTGAGTGGGATAAATTTCCACTCTTACTTGAGTGAAATTTGACTCAAATGTTTTACAAGTTTATTACAACGTTTCTTCTTCAGAATCAACGGTCTCGGCGTCATTATTTTTTTTCAGTATCATCGATAATGCTATTGGTTCTATCCGTCAACTTTCAAAAATAAGGTTTTTCACATCTTGCTCGCCTGGTTTAGCGTCGTTTTCATTGTGAATATAAACGTTTCGCATGCAGAGTTTGTCAATTCATCTCTTGAATGTGATATGATTTACGTGAATTTGGGATGCAATCATCATTGCCCAGTTCACTAGATTAATTTTCATCATAAAATTGGTTCAAATAATACTGCTCTCTCTTCTCAATATCTTTGTTGTATGCCTTTGTAATAGGTTTGACGAACATCTCTTCCCAAACCTTATATTTGATAGGCTTTCGCATATGAGCAGAGTTGGACTATCTCCTGAAAGATGTATAATTTAGTCACTGTCATCTTCTAACAGCTAGGGCCCTGGTCATGCTTGTCTACAGTCCACATATAACCATTGCGGCATTGAACGAATTGACAATAACATACCAAATAATATATATGGCGATCTTTCTAATAATTCCAGTATTTATAATAATAAAACCCCTTAGTATGTGCTTGAGTTATAGAACAGGACAAGAACAGGAAGTTGACAAACTTGTTCAAAGTCATGCATAGTCTCCATTTTTTCTTCATTATTTATTATTCGCATGGTTTATGAAAGTACTCAATTTGAGAATGTAATCAAATTTATTAGAACCACCGATTGAATTTTGTCCCCCAAATTGAAGGTGACTGAATTTTGATAGGGGATCGAATTATTAGAGGAATAACTGTATAGAACTTAATTGCCATACTGATCATGGTGACAAGGAATTATTGTCAAGGTGCTGAAAATTGCTGCACCTGTTATCTCATCTCCGCTAACACTGATTATAAGTTTATCTCTGCAAACGGGATCAGTTCCAGTGGAATGGAAAACGGCAAAGGTGATTCCTATTCACAAGGATGGTGACAAAACTGATATAAATAACTACAGGCCCATCTCTATACTTCCTATTGTGAGTAAGATCATCGAACGAGCGGTGCATAATGCCTTTTATGAATACCTGGAAAATAATAACTTGATTTCCAACTCTCAGTCAGGGTTTCGTAAAAATCATTCAACGGCAACTGCATTGACCAAACTGTATAATGATCTACTGGAAAACATTGATAAAGGCAAATTTACGGTTGCGATCATGATAGACCTTAGAAAAGCGTTCGACACCGTTGACCATGAACGCCTACTTTGCAAACTCAAATCGTACGGTGTAACCAGCAGCGCACACGCCTGGTTTACGTCATATATGCACTTTAGAAAGCAATGTGTCTGTCTGAAGGGTTCCACGTCGGAACCTATGATTATCCAAACAGGGGTTCCCCAGGGGTCCATATTGGGTCCCCTGTTGTTTATAATATATATGAACGACCTTGGAGATTTGGTGCAGCAGTGTGAAATCAACAGTTTTGCCGATGATACAACAATTCACACTTCCCATGAAAGTTTACAAACTGCGATTATCCAAGCACAAACCGGGCTTGATAACATTGTTGATTGGATACGGAAAAATAAAATGTATGTAAATATTCCAAAAACGCATTATATGGTTGTACGATCGATGCGTAAATGTTGTAAATTTGAAAACATAAGTCTCAAGATCAAAGACCTGGAATTGTCGAGATTCAACTCCTCCAAGCTACTCGGTGTCTTCATGGACGAACATTTAACTTTTAAAGGTCACGTAGATTATCTGTGTAAGAAAACATCCAGAAAACTTGGTATGTTGAAACGCCTCCGCCATTTATTAACTGTGGAAACTTCTAAAATGTTGTACAATAGTTTAATTCAACCTACCATTGACTATTGTGATATTGTGTGGGGTAACTGTGATCAAGGACAGATACAACGTGTGGTTAAGTTGCAGAAACGTGGGGCGAGGATTATTCTTCAGGTCCCGTTCCATACTCCGTCAGTAGATATGTTCGCGCAGCTTAAGTGGATTTCGCTCTCAGGCCGTATTGAATTGCATAAAGCAGTCCTTGTTTACAAGGCTGTGAATGGGTTGTCTCCCATTTACCTCAGCAATTACATGAACAAAATTAAAGGACAGAGAACTACGCGTTCCATGACCCGTGGGGATCTCATTATACCTCGTCCGAGGACCGAAATTTTTAAGAAAAGTTTTAAGTATTACGCCCCAAGGGTATGGAATGAACTCGGCATTGACATAAGAGAATCTCCATCAGTTCAGTCTTTTAAGTATAAATTCTTAAAATCGAAGAAACATTAATAATTCTTAACCCAGTCATGATTTTAAGTTAACTAATTCCCGTATATTGTGTATATATAGTTATTTTTAATATGTATTGTTTTATATGTTTTTAACAGTGTTTTGTACAGTACTAAATTTTTATACTGGGCCCTGTGGAAGACTAGCTTTTGCTAAACAAGCTACCCAGTCTAAATAAAGATTTTATTATTATTATTATTATTATTATTATTATTGTTGTCGCAGCTATTGTACGATTAAACTTAATGTCTCGACGAAGCTACAGGAGCACGGCTCCTCATATCCTGAATAATTGGTTGTCATTTGTTGTAACAGTAGATAATTCTCTGTGAATACACAACAAATTATTCACCCTGGTCAAGTTAACGCACCAATATTGTTCAGGGTCAATAGTGTCCGGATAATAATTACTCAGATAAATTTTATCTCCTGATGTCTGAGGAAGAGAATATACTGCGTTATGGCTTAAAATATGGGCTTGCCACAACACCGAGAGATTCTGAAATAATTATCAGCGCCGAAACTTTCTGGGAAAAACTGAATTACCATGGACTCCTCCCTGATGGGTACATGAAAAGAGAACGAGCCAAAAATTCTATTAGAGCCATGGCTTGTAACCTGTTAGACTTCAGCGATAAAAGACTCTCCACAGACTCGCACCGGATACGTGTATTCAAACGTTTGAAAGAACGCTTTGCCATATTGAAACCCGACAAGGGGAGTGGGGTCGTGTTAATAGACAAAGATGTGTATGTCACAACCTTAGAGGAATCCTTTGGTGACACACGTAAATTCCGTATACTAATCAGAGACCCTACGCTGACACAGCTCAGGACGTTCCAAAAATACTTGAGAACCTTAAAGAAGAGAGGCGAGATTAACCAGGATGAGTACAACGAAATCAAACCCAAATCAACCAGACCAGCCCGTGCCCATGGCCTTCCCAAAACTCACAAGGAATTTGCCAGTGTTCCCAAATTTCGCCCCATCATCGATACAACCGGCACTACATACTCCGCCGTTGGAAAATTTCTTGCCCGATTACTTAAACCTCTGACAGACAATGAATATTCCCTGAAGGACTCGTTTGATGCTGTCGAGCGAATATGCGCCATCCCCCAAGACCTCTTTTTGGAAGGATACAGATTTGTTTCTTTTGGTGTGGAATCCTTATTTACAAATGTTCCTCTTAAAAAAGTTATAAATATTATCCTTGACCGTATATACAAGGATAAGATCATCACTACCAACTTCAGACGAAGTACGCTGAAAAAGTTGATCACAGACTCTTGTACTAAAACACCATTTTCTTTCAACGACATCTTATATCAGCAAGTAGATGGTGTGTCTATGGGCTCTCCCTTAGGTCCCACGCTTGCCAATATACTAATGACGGAGCTGGAAAAATCTATTATTGACCAACTTATCCAGGATGGCACACTCAAATTTTACGTCAGATATGTGGATGACACGCTTGTGCTCGCGAAACCGGAGGACTTCACCATCATATTAGACAAACTAAATGCTTTTCACCCACAGATTAAGTTTACGGCTGAGGAATTCCCGGACTTCACTGACGTACACTTTCTCGATATCAAGGTCAACCAAGGACTATCTACAACAATATACAGGAAATCTACCAACACCGGACAATACATTCATTTTAATAGTTTTGAACCATGGAAGACAAAAACCGCTTGGATAAGAGCTCTTGTCACTAGAGCTCATAAAATTTGCAGCACAACAGCATTATTCAATAGAGAACTGGCTGTTATCAGAACATTTCTCTCCTGGAACGGCTTCTCGCTTTCAATTTCCTCTCATCTCATTAAAAAGTTCAAAGATGCACTTCAAACAACGCCTACCCCGAAACAGAAGAATGACATTCCCAAAATCTGGCTGAAATTTCCATATGTTGGACCTGAAGGGGAGCGAATCGTCCAGAGATACATAAGGAAGATCAAGCGGTTCCTCACCAAACCGGCAATTATAATTGTGCACTGGAAGACGACCAAAATTAGTGTTATTATCAATAACAAGGACAGAACCCCTCTTATGTATAAAAGTGATGTTGTTCATAAATTTACCTGTCCAGGATGTAACCAATCTTATATTGGAAAAACAGAGCGATGTCTGCTAACACGTATCACTGAACACACATCAGGATATAGTGAAATTCATTCTCATGTTTATGCTTGCGAAGACTTTCAGTATTGTAAAGATCTGCTTGATCTTCCCAATAGACTTGATAATCTGCCTGACTCTTCTCTTTCTCAGTTTGTTCTAAATAACACCAGGGTTGTAGATTCCGCAGATCACTGGAATGATTTATTGTTCAAGGAATCATTGGCCATTCGCCGTAATTGTCCGGAGTTAAATACTGGGGTTAGAGCCTCTAAAGAACTTCAGTTATTTAGATAATGCCAAATGATCATTTCGACAAATGTGTCCTGTTACTGCCTTATTTGTTTTTCTAAATTGTTTTTCTAAACTGTTGACCATTTTCTATGGTTGTGACATTTGTCAGTAATATTCATTGTTCTTTTAATCCTGAAGTCTGTTGACCACCTACCTGTATTTAAAACAACAACTCATTGCTCTGACACCCGTCAGAGAATGTTAGTGTATTCTCTGTCTAGCCAATTAACCTTCCACTGTAACCATTCAGCATGTTATCTTCTCAGCAACTGTATATATTCTGTGGCTATGTATGAAAAGGCCACATTTCTCCTGATGATGACAAATATAACTTTGTCGAAATATTGAGACTGTCAATATGCGTTTGTTAACTTTATTCGGAGTGACTTTGCTTATGCATTATGCCAAGCTTATCAGTGGATCAACAAGATTTTGGTAAACAGGCTAGGTGTGGGTACTGTTGTAGTGTAACCGTGTCTATAGTCTTACATTCTCTGGCATGACTTATTTATCCATACATCTTTCCCACTCCCAGTAAGACCCGCATCAATTGCTTATAACGGCTTTTTCCATCTTTGTTCACTTTGGACCGCATCGCAGATAGCTTGGGAATATTACTCTGCCGAGTCGATGATAGCTGCATGGACTTTGACACTGAAACTTGTTTCTCTGTCGGTTGAATTGTCAGACTAGCGGTCTATAACTCACGCATTTACCAGAGTGTTTGTGTTTTGTGTTTTTTTGGTACTATACATAGGGTTGTCAAGAGTTTTACAAGAAATAAGTAGGGAAGAAATCTGTTTCACAGAAGTTTCAAAGGTGAAATGGAGACAGTATTCAGATATTTTCGCTATCGAGTGGCACAAAGTTTACAAAAGACAGTTAAATTCCCCGCTTAATATCAAGCTTAGATAGTTCCAATCCCTTCTGATGCATAAGATAATGGCCACCACTATATGTTATTGTAATTTTTTCCACTTGCGATTTTACCAAAAAGCTTTGAAAAATCTACCTCATATATTTGGCATTGTCTGGTTTAAAAGCCTTTGTGAACCACTTCAGCGAAATGTTTGATTCGGTTAATTTTTATCTCTATTTGTCTGAAGAATTGCAGCTAAATGAAGTGGAATGAAATTATTGATTAAATATTTAAGACAATACTTACAGTTATAAAGTGGTATATTTATCAGTTTGAAATACGAAAACCACCTCCTCAGATCAATGAAGGCAAAAAACAGATAGAAATTTTGTGTAATTTAATTTCACATTTTTCAAGAGAGCGAGATCCAGGTTCAGATGGACACTAAGAGAGATATAGTCCCCATGGAAATGAAGCGTGATATAGTGCGGATGGACAGGAAGAGAAAGATGATTCGCATGAACAAGTAGCGAGATATGGTCTGGATGAGCAAGAAGCGAGATATGGTCAAAATGAACAAGGAGCGGCATGGGATCGGATGAGTGGAGAGGTATGGTCCAGATGGGGAGAGAGCAAGATATGTTCCGGATGGACAAGGAGCAAGATATGTTCCGGATGGACAAGGATAAGATATGGTCCGGATGGACAAGGATAAGATATGGTCCGGATGGACAAGGAGCAAGATATGGTCCGGATGGACAAGGATAAGATATGGCCCCTATGGACAGGGAGCGACAAATGATCAGGATGGACAAGGACGGAGATGTGGTCCGGATGGACATGGAACAGGATGCGGTTGAATGGGCGGAGAGCGATATATGGTCCAGATGGGGAGAGGGAGATATGGTACGAATAGACAGAGAGTGAGATATGATGAATAAGTAGCGATATATGATCCGGATTGCGAGAGTGCAAGATATGGTCCGGACGGACGGTGAGCGAAATAAATTTGTTTCGGATGGGCAGACAGTGCATCTATGGTCCGGAGGTACAGGGAGCGAGATATTGTCCGGATGGACAAGTAGCGAGATAGGGTCCGGATGGAAGGTGAGCGAAATAAATATGGTCCGGATTGGCAGACAGCGAGATATGGTCCGGATGGACAAGGAGCGAGATATGGTCCGAATGGTCAGGGAGCGAGATATGGACCGGATGGACATGCAAGTTGCGAGATATAGTTCGGATGTGAAGAGAGCGAGATATGGAGGATGCCCCTACCTGTTATGCCGAGGTATCCCGGTTATTCCATCTGGTTCAGTTAAGTTTCTGCGAAGGATCCTAGTAACCGTTAGGCGAATTTCGAATGGCCTTCCACGCATATTCATTTCCAATAGATACACGTTTACTGTACTGAACATTGGTGTAAGGCCCTCATACATCCAGACCATGCACCTTGGACATCTGGCTCAGTATGCATGTTTTGTAGTTCGCTAAGTGAATGTTGTAATAGCTGTACTCTGTCAACAATTCAAAAAAGACGCCCATAACTCCTGACCTCCAGTCCAGTTCGATGAATGAATGATGTTTATGCCATTTTCTCGCCAAAGAAAATTCAATACATTCATACATCCTGGCCCAGTTCGGAAAAGTCAAAAGAAATTCGATTCATTGTATAGGCAATGCACGAGGAAAATAAAATGCGAGCAATGTATATATCTTAAGAAATAAATAAAGCACCGCCAAGGAAAGTCAAATACATCATATTATACAATGGAGACAAAATCGGTATAATACTCGGATATCAATACGGTGCAAATCAAGCGTGTAACGTCTCTATATGAAAAGTCACATATTTATATCGTCAGACGTCACTCCAGTCCATACATTGCTCGACCAATCGGCTCATGTCAAAACTAGTTCCTTGCTGACTTTCCTGGTTGTTGTACACATTTTTTCCGTGGGATTCCCCCCCCCCCCCGCCCCCACCCTCCTCCCTTTCTTCCTTCACGGGTCCATTTATCATGACGTAAAATGCAGTTTCAAGCAAAGTATCAACTTCTTCCCTGTGTTTGTTCTATCTGATTTAGTATTAACTCTCGCCTCACGTTATCGATAAAACGTTAATTAGCCCCGGAAATTGCCGCGTCTGGCACCCATAATTTAAACAATTCAGCTTGGCATTGATGCAAAAACCGATCTTCGAAGTGACCTGAGGAGATGGTCTCATCTGGATACCAATATTTGAGGAAGATTTTCGCGGAGGGTGTTTTCCTGAGATGACGAATATGCCTCTTTTTGGACGAAATCATCGCGTGAGACCACTGTAATCAATTGCTTTTGTTTTTTTCTCAGGTGTATGTTTGCTCCAGTTCAGCACCTTCAATTTGGAGCCAAATATGGAGGCGCAGTTACAAATTTGTTACAACATTTGGTCAAAAATATCGAAATATCGCATTTTGTCGACTAAAATGCAGAAGCTTTGGCCCCCAAGACACGCATTTTCAGACTCAGCACAAAATCCTGATCTAGAAAATATGCTAAAACTTTTTGGCCGCCGACGTACAATTAAAAGTGTCATCCTCATGGTGTCCTAGCTCATGGACAATGTATGAGATGGCAATAAACATTAATTTAAAAAAATAAAATAAAAGTTACAGCTTATAAAACTTAGTTCAACATGCAGCTGCTACAAGATATTTTATAATACGGATTTCTATTGAATGTATTTCTATTGAATGAATTCAACACAAATCAATGTTATAAAATATATTGTATGGGCTGCATGTCAGAATAATAAAACTGCCGAACACCTAACATATCTTGGAGAATTCTCAAGACTTTATGTTTACTCAAATTCCCTATAAACATTACAAAGACCTTTTGCAGCAACAAGGTAAAAACACCCAAACGACTCAAATAAATTGTACAGCCTTTTATTTTTTAATGTTTTTATTGGAAAATTACAGTTTTTATTGGAGAAGTCATTGTTTAGATCACATCTTGCCTAAAAAAACATATCCAAACCAATACGCAAATTTTCTTTCTGAGCATATGGAATTAATGGAATAGACTGAAAAAACGGATATCACAGTACCTGAGTCTACATAGCCAGAAAAAAGGTGTTGACCCATCACCCTTTAATGGTGATCAGACCTGGTTATCACCATTAAAAGGGGATGAGTTAGATCCATCACCTTAAAATGGTGATGGATGTCACCTTCTTAGGGTGATGATTTTGCCTCAATTAAAAGGCAATGACCTAAATTTACAATCGTCGCTCATCACTCTCCAGAGTTAATGGCCATTATTTTTAAGGGGAATTAGGACTTGTGACATTTTTGAAATTTTGAAAGTCATTTTTTCGAATTACTTAAAGAAATAGTCATATTTTCTTGTGTTTAATTGTGTTTCCTATCTTTCTGAGATGAAATAATGCACCCTTGATAATTGAGTGCCTTTTTGAAAATTTCAACCCGACAAACAAAATGTCAAAATCTCTCAAGTCCCCCTGATTCTTAAAGCTGATAGTTATCACCTTTTCTTGGCTGTGCATATTGTCCATGACAACCTGACAGTCATTTACATCTCAAGACCATGTTCTCCAAATAGACAGCACTTGGGTACATTGCTCTGGTTTACCGTCTACAGCACAGGGGCTTGTTACCGTTATTAATTGGTTAATAGGTTGGTTTTAGGGCAAATCCGTCATGTACGACACCCACAATAGGTGACTAAATGTGGGGAACCATTCAACCAAGAAGTGAAAATGGGCAAGTACATTGCACGCAAACTGTTGCCCATTGACGTTGTCTTACATGACGGGTCTACCGATTATAGGGGGTCGAGGTAGGAAATAATCGGCAACGATTTGGTGTAAGACTCACGAAATATAATTCACAAAGGATCTGCTGCAAGTTGTATTGTCAGTCTTTTGTCCAGGATATTACCTTTTCAATGGGAGGTCTTACACCGAAGCCTTGCCAAATAATCGGATCCCAACCTCGACCCCCCCCCCCCCCTCCCACCCCACCCCTTAGCCTAATATAATTCAAATCCACATATTCTCAAACTATTATCCATTAAATTTCGTCATGGACGGAAAAATGTTTGAAAATACATTCCCATGTTGCTCTAGTATTTGGAGTTCACTGTTGTATCTTTGTTAAATTTGTGGTATTTTGAGAGCCTAAGCGGATGCCATCACAAGAGGCAAGGAACTGAACAATTTCTGTAGCAGTCAACATTAGCATCGCAAAATTGAGAAAGAAAAATCTATATTCTCTATGTTGGATATTGTTCCGCCAATACAAGTTTATTCGGTTTTTAATTTGACAGCGAGAAAATATGAATGCAACTGAGAATCAATGACAGTTAAATTTGAGCATACCCCCTACGCTGCATTCAAGAGAGTCACCATTTTAAAGAACAAGTGAATACAGCCAACCAGTACAGTATTCTATGCGTCCACTCACAAGTTTACAGCCTTTTGTTAGACAAATCCTTAAAACTCTACAAAAGGGACCAGCCAAAAGACAAAGGGACAATAAAGCCCAACCATAAGTTTTCCGGCTAAATTGAATTTAGACAATACGAATGAGACAATTAATGCTTTAGCACATCTGTCACTTTCAATCGTTCTAAACATGCTGTATGACCATACAGGTAAAAATTGTTAGCCTTGGGCGTCAAACTGTGACACATATAACCTATATTTCCCTTCGCTATACACCGTAATAAAGGGATAATTACAAGTTGAACGTCTGTCCAATGGAAGTTTTGGGAGATGGATCCACGAACTCGATTCATGTTTCAATTCTTGCGGTCTGCATTAGTACAGAATGTACTGCATTGGTCAATACTGCGTTAATAATGTAATGTTTATTTCAGTGTGAATGAAGGGCTGGTATCTGATATAAGGCCTTTGCTCTGGCATCCATCCTTGCAACCTCGACTTGACAAGCATTTATTTCCATTTATAGCATTAATACTAAAATATATTTGAACAAAATGTCTCGTCCATGTCGAAGTTGTTTATGACAAGAGACTGCTACAATTAAAACCTTGCAAAACAACCAAACACTGAAGATATGATGGGTAATTCTCAGAATTCAGAAAATTTGTTTCCTTCAATTCCTCATAGACATTACACATATAACAGCATTTTGTGCTTTTTACAGTAAAAACACATAAGCTGTTAAAATAGAATTGCCCAGTCTTTGTGCTCATGGTGCTTGTGATGGAAAAAGTCCTAATGTTCAACAACAGACAGGGTTGCAAGATCTTGCAGGCTGAAGTAAACACCCAAGTTCATATGCAAATATTCTTCCAAAGCTGAAGAAAACTGGGAAACACCGGAGAAATGAATACACTGGATTTGTAAATGAAGGTCACTCGTATAATTCTGATCCCAATTTTTATGCAAATACTCAAAGACCCAAACAAAAGTTTCTGCCAGTCAAGACTGCCACTCATTTACATTTCAAAGACATGTTTCCTGACTTCAAAGACATGGCTTGATACAATGACTTAAATGCATATCTGAGACGTGTAATTAATAGTCAACCCCAAAATACTTTTTGAGAATTCAAAAACACATTTTCAAAATATTTTCCATTATACTGTCAATATTAAATAAATTGATTAGCTATAATATATATAAAATGTGTTGCTTTCTTTGAACTCCTCGACATTGGCGAAGCATTTTTTGAAAATACGTTTCAATTTAGCTGTGTACATGGGATCTCGAGCTTGTATCTTTGTTATATTTTGAGTGCCTAAATGGATGCCAGCACAAATGCCTGTTTAAGTTTTGTTTGTTTATTCATTCGCCAGATAAGCACATATAACATAATTTAAACAAGATGTACATAATATATAATTAATCTAGGGGGATGAAAACCACACAGGGCTTGTATTATTCCCTAATAAACTTCAAATGTACAGATAAAAAACCTGCTGGATAATAATGTACTTCGGATTGTTTTGTAAAATAAGTTTGGAAGTGAATTGGGAGTAAAAGAGGATTTGTTGAAGAAATTTTGCACAAATTGCAACACTGGATGTAAATTCACTTCTACAATAATTTTAAGTTTAAGGGTGGCAAACAGAGGCATGGACTAGGACTCCCGGAAATTAATCTAATACACTGCGAAAAAATTGTGTTGAAGCCATTTTGGCACCAGAATTGTGTTGAAAATAACACAAATTGTGTAAGAATCAACACTAATTTGTATTGAAATCAACACAAGTGTGTGTTGATATATTAAGTTTAACACAAAACCATGTTGATTTCAACACAACACATTTTGTGTTGGAGCCATTTTAGCACAAAATTGTGTTAAAACAACACAATATTTTTCGCAGTGTAGTCCTTTCTTGAAACAAAACGAGAGGACGAATGTGACTGGAATAAGTATTACACCAGATAACATTACAATAAGATATGTATGGAAATATCATAGAATAATACAGAAAAAATAATCTTCGTATTCAGAGCTTCTGTTATACAATTATTAATGCCAATATTTCTAGATATTAGAAATCTTATCCAAAGTGAATGTGCCATTTGAAGTCCGGCAACAAGTCTCTCACATGCTGGGGTTTCA
This sequence comes from Hanleya hanleyi, assembly GCA_036873755.1. NCBI lineage: Eukaryota > Metazoa > Mollusca > Polyplacophora > Lepidopleurida > Hanleyidae > Hanleya > Hanleya hanleyi. The sequence goes on along the minus strand of JAVTVY010015771.1, from coordinate 45,021 downwards.
CGGTTCACAATATGGAATGTGAATATGTATTTGCACTTTCATTGTGTGTATCAGATAGATCACGAGCATGCATAAAAGAGAAAGCGACACATCGGAATAGTAAGTGTCTACAAAATTTGCCGCCGAAAATTATAACAGCTTCTACAGGGGTTAGCCAACAAATTCTTACTGACACAGCCATAGCTTTGTCTTGGAACAACCAATGAGTGCTCATCTTGTTCACAGCCAATCGGATATTCTCGATTTGTGAATCTGACCAATGAGAAATGTTTTCTAATCAGAAGATCGAACGAAACTCAATGCAGTTGACAATGTTTGCCATTCGCATTGAATTAAGTGTATATTCCTACTATACTGGAGAATGAAACTGCACGGCGTTACTGGGACATAATTAATGTGGACTGAAATGCAAGTCTAGAAGTAAGCGAAAGTCCAGATGTGAGTACTAGATTGTTTTAATACTTTCAGACCGCAAATTAATCAGATGGTCTCTTAATTAACTAACGACAAACTGGAATACCTAACAGGAATCCATTTGGAATGACTGAAATTGTAAAACAGTGTTAATTTATCGAATCTCGGATATATGTTACGTGATTCTAATATATGTATCACTGGAAAGCTGTTCTATTACAGAATATAGACTTCAAGAGTGGCAGATAGATATTTATTAACAAAAAGTTGACATAAAAAAGTGTGCATACTGAATGAGAATTTTCGGCGATTTCAACACTTGTAGAACTTTTCAGCGTTTTAATTCATTAAAGCTATTTCATTTTTATATATTATTCAACTTTAAATGACTATAGCTTTCTGTTCTGGTATAAAATGTATTTACCTGTGCACCAGTCGTATAATTAAAAAGTTTACTGGAAAACAACATGTGAATAATTAATCTCTCATAGATATTTCACGTACAAAACGTTTATTCCGTATTGGCAAATCTGCAATGATATCTGATTGAAATTGTAGTTTAAGGGCCGCTTCCCATTCGGATTTCGCGGCCCATCAACTCATTGTTTTATTTGAATTTCGCGGTACATTTCTTTGTTGTTTTTTTTAATATCTTTTCCAGCGCTAAATAAATAAATAAATAAATAAATAAATAAATAAGAGATTAGTAGGAGATATAAATAGAAGTAAATAAGAATCGCTATGTACAAGTTCGTAAGTCTCTTTCTGGTTTTTGGTTAAGTTATACTAGTAAATGAGATCTTTCAGTCAATCGTAAATATATATTTCAGGTCAACCTTTTTGATTACACGGCGGATTCACAGACCATTGGAAGCCCTGAACGGTGAATACAAAGCCCAATCAACAGACTTATTCAATCATCGGACACACGGCAGAAACCTAGGGGACCATATACCGAGGCTTAAAACATGCCCTTTGCCAAAACACGGATCCGGCAGGATTTCTTTGCTCACAGGATACTAAACGACTGGATCTCGATATCTGAAGAGGACGTTTCATCCCCAAGTCTGCAGAGCTTTAAAAGAGAGATGAGTGCCGCGCCTTCGGATAAAGCGACGTAAGTATCAAGTATATCATCTTCGTCACTTTTGACATAAATTATATCAGAATCACGAAAATATACCCTAGATGCCATAAATAACCCAGCATTGTTTGACGATTCCCGGTCATTCTCATCATCCCTAGTCATGGCTCGTCTATCAGTTCCTAGTACGGAGTATACAGACCTGCATTATGGAGGATGGTCATTCGAAATGGTTTCCTGGTGATCAGATCTTACCCCTGACCACAGGGGCTCGTTACTGTTGTTATTTAGGTTGATTACGGGGGGACTCAATTAACCAATTAACAACGGTAACGAGCCCCTGTGATCAGGGGTAAGGACTGATCACCAGGAACCCCCCCACTGTAATCAACTCAATTAACCAATTAACAATGGTAACGAGCCCTTGTGCCCCTGACAATTTTGTTGATGGTTTATGAGACGCCGCTGTGATATTTTCATTGCTATTGTAAACACACTGGTGTCTCTTTTGAACAGTTCAATTAACTTCAAATAACAAATCACAGCAATCTGAAACATTACACACATATTATTCACGTCACCGATGCGATAATCATTATATACAAAACTATTGAATATTTGAATTGAAAAATATGCTTAAAACTTTGAATTCGGATTTCCAAGCTACCACAAATGTGGTAGTTTTTCGTTATTTGCAAAATAACCAGTTTTGATTAAAAACTATTCATATGGTCGATATTTCTTTTGTTGAACTCAGTATTTCAAACAGATGATTACTATAGCTCATACCCGTTTGTAAAACACATCTGGAGATATTTTGGGGGGAATAGTGAGATCTTGTGAACAGAAGATCAAGAAGAGTATCTGGAGTCAATTCAAAATGGCGACCATATGGTTCAAACTAACAAGTTTTTGTCATTTTACTTCACATTTTCTACCTATAAATGTTCTAATCAACTAATTATTTTTTTATTTATTATGTTACTTTTAAAGTGATCGTAAACACTCAAGTAAAGTTTTCATCACATGAAATACCATTGCAAACAGTGTCGGAAAATGTTGATTGTAATTTTTTACGATTTTATTACACATAGTAAACTGCAATCAAATTAAGGTCCGGTGACGTCACACTGCCTTAATACATATATTTCAAACTGTGTATGCACTGTCCAATGCTTGATTCAAGCTTACGGTATGTATACTTTGAGTTTCAACACACTCACTGTTCCAATGGGCATGTGTCACAAAAATCTGGGAGATGGTAAATCATAACTGTCAAGTCAATTTGAATCTTGCATTTAATTTCACGGATTTTTGTGAAACATGCACATTGGAACAGTGAGTCTGTGTTGAAACTCAAAGTATACACACCTTAAGCGTGGATCAAGCATTGGAAAGTGCATACACAGTTTGAAATATATGTATTAAGGCAGTGTGACGTCACTGGACCTAAATTTGATTGCAACAGACCACCATAGAATACCATGCTTTATTTGCAGTTTACTCTGTGTAATAAAATCGTAAAAATTACAATAAATATTTTTCGACACTGTTTGCAATGATCTTTCATTTAATGGAAACTTTACTTGAGTGTTTACGATCACTTTAAAGATACTGAGCCCGCCTGCACACACTTTTACACACTCTCTAGAATTTGTCTTTATACAGCTACAAGTAGGCTTTGCTTCAAAGATATGGTTATGTATATATTTGTTGAAATTGAGGAAATTCGTCTCCTGTCATATGTTTGGCTCATTTGCATTTCATTGTCACAATCCTCAGGGCAAAGGATAGTGGTAGAATTAAAAAGTGGCGGCTATATTAGGAAATTTGCATTTTTATTAAAGTTCAAATCAGATATTTCTTAAAATTTAGCTTATTGGCTGAAGTTCTAGGATTTTTTTCCGACCATTCACATAATGTTTAACCAAAGTATTATGGTCAAATTCAAAATGTCGGTCATACGGGGTCGTCTGAAACTCGCGATTTTCTATTTCTTTTATGTAACTCAATGTATTTTGAAAGCATAAAAAACATACTTGTCAAATTGGGATATGTTTCACCATAGCCTAATGTGATAGCTCATTTTAAGGCTATTCGCAGCATTTTCAGCATAATGATTAAATTCAAAATGGCGGCCATACGGAGTCAACTAAAACTTTTCACATGTTTTGTCTAATTCAAGTCAGTTTGAGACGCCAAATTTGCCACAACTGCCCTAATACACCTTATAGCGTATTATGTTGCACTCATTTTCAGATCATTCATATAATCCTATGTGCAAAATATAATAATGAAATTCAGACCGGTGGCCAGCAAGCGCCTTTTCATATCTTCTGTCTACATAAAGGCATTTTTGAAAACATATACATATACATGTACAAGAAAAATAACGAAAAAACCTTCTCAACTTTCTACATCATTATATTCCGACTGCAGTTTCGAACGTAATGTTCTTTTCAAGGAATACTGTTTTCAAATGACAGACTGGTATATATACAAATACAGGGCACAACGGTCGCTAGACGACGTGCCTGGCTTAAGCAAGCAGTGACTTGATAACATGCTGACATTAATAGAAACAGTTGGTCACAATAAACATGAAAAGAGAGATTAAAAGGGATAATTCAAACGAGTACAATACATGCAGTAAACAACAATCAAAATCAAACATAATTGGTCTGCGAAGCAGAGGTGGGTATTTTCAGGATATGACATGCTTCAACAGTTTGATAAATACGTACATGTATTGCATGAAATCTAATTTCACAAAGTTGTTAAACAAACAAAATAACAAATATATTCAAGGTCTATGTGATCCGTTTAATTCGGATGTATACATGTACATATTCACTAAAACAAACCAGATTCTTATTATAGCCAGATGTTCTAAGCTTATTTCGAGACTATCTGAATTATCTTTAGCACGGAGCATGACGGCTAATTTCAAAATGGCGACCATATTCGGGTCATCTAAAATTGTGTTTTTTATGTTTTCTCAAAAAGACGAAACTTATTATAGTGCATAGTATATTATGCGGAGGTCATTTAGATGCCATATGACGACTATTGGGGGAACACCAAGATGTAATATTTTTATGTCTGATTCAAGGCATGTTTTGAGCCCTAAATAATTCAAGGCATTTTATGAGGCCAAATATACCAAAACTTATCTAATTGACATCATAGTCTGTCATTTTACGGTCATTTTGAGACTACTAATAATATTCAGTTCAAAGCATCATGGCATCATTCAGAATGGCAGCCACGTGGGCGTTATCTGAGACTTTTGTTGTTTTTGTATATAAATCAAGGCATTTATGCTGACTCAAAAGTGTTTATTTGTCAAAATCAATATTTCATCCCTTATTACTATTATTATTGAGGTTCATTTCAAGGCAATTTACATAATTCACAGCACCGAGAGTCATGATTAAATTCAAAATGGCGGTGAAATGGGGGCAGGTATGGTCGCCGTTTTGAATTTATTTGTTGTCTTGCACCTGTTCAAGGAACGTTGAACACAAAACCAAATCAATGAAATGGAATGAAGTATGGTTTCTTCAGTTCGTCGACCAAGATAATTACCGCAACAGTAAACAAAGACAACATTAATATCACATGGCCGCTATTTTAAATTTCCCCAAGATAATGTTTTTTAATGTGACTATGTTAACAATTTTTCTATATGTGTCCTTATGCTCATTTTCATTAAACTGGCTTAGATGTCGTTATAGCGATATGGGGAGTCCGCATTGTTACTTTGCACGTGACACCCCCCACACACATACACTTATGTTGTTCTGATGTAATCTTTTTAGATCGTTTATTGTTTGAACAGTGTATGTGTACCACAATGTACGACGTTGCTTGGCACGATACTGTATGTCATCTTTCATTTACAGGAGAGAGTTCGAAAATAAAGTTTGCACCCAACTACATCACCCAAACACGCTTACACAAACGATATTCATTATGTCTTCTTGTTCTTTTTCTCCTTTTCAGAATATTAATTATATACAGATATTGAATAATCTGCACAGTTTTGAATCCATCTCTTAGACATGCTTACAGTTGAAGCAACACTGCAATGTTTTGCGTGGTATAACACAACTAGTTTCAAAATTTGAATAATCATTGTTAACAAATCTTGATTCCCAAATATCATCGTGTTTGTTCCTTGTCAAATCCTAAAATTATGTTCATTTGGAACCTATTCGAATGAAAACCTTTATGTCGAATGTTCTGTAAATGTCCGCAAGATGGGTTATTTCTGTGTTATAATGTATATTAATCCTACCTGGCCGACTCTTCACCCCAGATACAGAACGAAGAGAAAAAGAGAGTTGAAACTTTTTGACTTTTCCGCGAATCTTACTGGCGTCATTTTAAGACAGTTTTGCATATTCCTATAGGTCCAAAGGATCATGTGGAAATTTCAAGATGGCTGCTACGTGGTGTCAGTCCTAAAAAAATGTTTTCGGTCTTTTCTGACAATTTTTGCGAATTATTCTTGTTTGACATGGCTTCTCTCCAGTTTTTTTTTTTGATAAAAAATATCAAAAATAGGAAAAAGCTAAAAAATAACAACCCCCCCCACCCCCTCCGGATGGGACAGACCCCAGAACGCCCAGGACCGGTAGGATTATTATTGTTGACCATACATGTGCCAGTCTCAAATAATAAAAATGAATCGAAGATGTACAATGTCTGCCGTTGTTAAAAAATGTACGCTGAGTCCGATGCTGAAATCTGGATGCCATATTAGTGACTATTGGAATGCATTACATGCATGCCGTTGTTCAAGTGACACTTGCCAAGGACACTTTCATGGAACCAATCGATTAAGCCAGTTTAAATTTGATTTCAAGAACCCTTTTCACCATTACATCTGCATTGGTTATTTGAGACCACAGGGGCTCGTTACCGTTGTTAATTGGTTAATTTGGTTGATTATTGGGGGGGGGTCGATGTAGGGAATATCCCTACCTCAACCCCCACCCCCATAATCAACCTAATTAACCAATTAACAACGATAGCGAGCCCCTGTGTTTGAAACTGGGTCATGTACATTATTGCAGTATCGTGCACTGCGAACAAAATTGTGTTAACGCAATTTTAGCACCAGAACTGTGTTGAAAATATTGTGTTAGATTCAACACCGATTCGTGTTGAACTCAACCCGATTTTATGTTCAATACAAAACGCTGTTTCATCACAAAATTGTGTTGACACATTTTTTTCTATTGTATGTTGTATGTTGTACTAAAAAGCAGTAATAGAAATCGAGCATCAGTTACCCACAATATTGACGTTTGTATAGCTTATCAAGCCTACTCATTTTCTAAGGGGACCATTGGTGGAATTTGACGCGTGAAGATTATCATATACTCTAGTGGCATCGAAAGCATTTTGATTTGATCATGAGTGAGTTTAAATTATTGCCTCGAGTTCATGCTTCAGCTTTATAGCCAATAACAGATTCACGATTGACATATTTAAATTTTAAGATCTAATATAATTTAATCGTCAGCGCTAATAATTCATTAGATTGAAATTTCTTTTGGACGGATTGGAAATATTTACAATCAATTAGAATGGAAACAATAAGAATTCAGTGGTAAAGATTGGGCTAATCTTCTTCGTTGTTTTCTGTTCCTTTTGATAAAAGACATATCGTGATTTGGAGAATCGGATCAATTTAAATATATTGATTAGAAATGAAAATGTCTGGAAACTGATGTTACGATTTCTCTACTTGTGTGATCGGGTAAAGGTATACCTGACAATTTTAAGATAATATCCAGCCGGGACCGCACAGCCGTGCAGCAGACCCAGGTACGTGGACTAAACCGTTACTAACCACACTCCCCCGGATACCTTACGGTGACAACGCAAGGGGGTGACATTCCCTCCACCTCAGACCAACAATTCATTGGCGTGCTCTGGGATTCACAGAAGCTGAACCCTATGGTGAACCTCTGGTACCGCTTGGATTAAATGCTAGGCCTCGGTCTTAACTGGCGTGAGGTCTGTTGTTGGAGCAAACACGAACATATTGCAATACTAATCAATAACCGTGATCATTATCATAGATAACATCAGTATTTCCCTAGCTCATCTGTGATAACTCCAAACTCTCCCCAAACTCTTCAAAAAACTCCCACTGGCTAAAAGTATTTTCTCTCTTCTATCTGGTCAATTCTCTTTGAACTTCAACTGTGTTTTGCATGGGCGATTTGGAGTGAATCTCACCCCCCCCCCCCTCCTCCAATATACATATCCAAGGGGGTTAAAATTTCTAACAATGTATACTGGGGTCAAATTCTACCAAAAAAAATATGGAAAAAAAATCCAAGATGGCGGCATTGATGATGTGATGATGTAACCCCTGGTAAATCAAATCCATTGATACAGAATATTTCCCATATCTTGGATACGTGCATACAATCTTGTCTCTCTCATCTACGATAGCATCCCTGCTTCCATAAACGACACTGACTTCTCCCTCATCTCTGGTAGCATCTTTACTTCCACATGATGCACTAATTTCTCTCTATCTCTGATAACATCCCTGTTTCCATAGACTACAATATTTTCTCATTTCTGATAGCATCCCTCCTTCCATAGACTAATGTCTTTCTCATCTCTGATAGCATCTTGTTTCCACAGCCTACAATATTTTGTTTGATCTCTAATAACACCCCTGCTTCCATAGACTATAACAATTCTCTCATCTCTGATAGCATCACTGCTTTTGCTAACTAGAATAATTGTTTCTCATCTCTGAATAGCATCCCTGCTTCCACAGACTACAATAATGTCTCCCTCATATCTGAAACATCCCTGCTTTCATAGACAACAATAACTTCTCCCTCATCTCCAATAGAAACCCATTTTCCATAGACTACAATAATTTATCTCTCATAGCATCTCTAGTTACAAAGATTACCATCATTTCTCCCTCATCTCTGATACCATCTCTGCTTCCACAGACTACGATAATTTCTCTGTCATCTCTGAGAGCATTCCTGTTTCCATAGATTACAATAATGGCATCTGTGTCATCTCATCTGTGATAGCACCCCTACTTCCGTAGGCCACAGTAATTTCTCCTTCATCTCCAATTATATCATCCCTACTAATTTCCTTCTCTCTCATCTCTGATAGCATCCTTGTTTGCATAGATTACAATGATGTCTCCCTCATCTATGATGGCATCCCTGCTCCCACAGACCACAGTAAGTTCTCCCTCATCTGTGATAGCATCTCTGCCTCCGAAGATTACAATAGTTTCTCCCTTAATCACTGATAGCATCCCCGTTTCCATACACTACAATAATGTCTCACTCATCTCTGATAGCATCCATGTTTTCATAGGTTACAATAATTTATGTCACCTCTGATAGCACCCTTCCTTCCATAGACCACAGTAATTTCTTCCTCACCTCTGCTTCCATAGACTATAATAATTTCTTTCTCTCTCATCTCTGATAGTATCCCTGCTGCCATAGAGTACAATAATTTATCTCCCATCTCTGATAGCATCCCTGTTTCCATATGCTCTAATAATTTATCTCCCATCTCTGATAGCATCCCTGCTTCTATATACTCTAATAATTTCTCTCCATTCTCTGATAGCATCCTTGTTTAAATACATCTTCCGTCTCCGATAGCATCCCTGCTTCTATATACTCTAATAATTTTTTCCCCATCTCTGATAGCATCCCTGCTTCTATATACTCTAATAATTTTTTCCCCATCTCTGATAGCATCCCTGCTTCTATATACTCTAATAATTTTTTCCCCATCTCTGATAGCATCCCTGCTTCTATATACTCTAATAATTTTTTCCCCATCTCTGATAGCATCCCTGCTTCTATATACTCTAATAATTTTTTCCCCATCTCTGATAGCATCCCTGCTTCCATATACTCTAATAATTTTTTCCTCATCTCTGATAGCACCCCTGCTTCCGTCTCCGATAGCATCCCTGTTTCCATATGCTCTAATAATTTATCTCCCATCTCTGATAGCATCCCTGCTTCTATATACTCTAATAATTTCTCTCCATTCTCTGATAGCATCCTTGTTTAAATACATCTTCCGTCTCCGATAGCATCCCTGCTTCTATATACTCTAATAATTTTTTCCCCATCTCTGATAGCATCCCTGCTTCTATATACTCTAATAATTGTTTCCCCATCTCTGATAGCATCCGTGCTTCTATATACTCTAATAATTTTTTCCCCATCTCTGATAGCACCCCTGCTTCCATCTCCGATAGCATCCCTGCTTCTATATACTCTAATAATTTTTCCCCATCTCTGATAGCACCCCTGCTTCCATATATATCCCATCTCTGATAGCATCCCTGTTTCCATAGACTCCATCTCTGTTTCTATAGACTCTAAAAATTGATCTCTCATCTCTGATAGCGTCCCTGCTTCCATATATTCTAATAATTGCTCTCCATCCTCTGATAGCATCCCTGCTTCCATATACTGTAAAATTATCTCCCATCTCTGATAGCATCCCTGTTTCTATAGACTCCATCTCTGTTTCTATAGACTCTAAGGAATTGATCTCTCATCTCTGATAGCATCCCTGCTTCCATATACTCTAATAATTTCTCTCCCATCTCTGATAGCATCCCTGCTTCCATATACTCTAATAATTTCTCTCCCATCTCTGATAGCATCCCTGCAATGTTTCCATATACTCTAATAATTTCTCTCCCATCTCTAATAGCTTCCATATATCTCCCATCTGTGATAGTATCCCTGCTCCCATATATCTCCCATCTCTGATAGCATCCCTGCTTCCATATACTCTAATAATTTCTCTCCCATCTCTGATAGCATCCCTGCTTCCATATACTATAAAAATCATCTCCCATCTCTGATAGCATCCCTGTTTCCATAGACTCCATCTCTGTTTCTATAGACTCTAAGAATTGATCTCTCATCTCTGATAGCATCCCTGCTTCCATATACTCTAATAATTTCTCTCCCATCTCTGATAGCATCCCCGCTTCCATATATCTCCCATCTCTGATAGCATCAATGTTTCCATATACTCTAATAATTTCTCTCCCATCTCCAATAGCATCCCTGCTTCTATATACTCTAATAATTTCTGTCCCATCTCTGATAGCATCCCTGCTTCTATATATCTCCCATCTCTGATAGCATCAATGTTTCCATAGACTCTAATAATTTATCTCCCATCTCTGATAGCATCCCTGCTTCCATTTTCAATAAAATTATCTCCCATCTCCGATAGCATCCCTGTTTCTATAGACTCCATCTCTGTTTCTATAGACTCTAATAATTGATCTCTCATCTCTGATAGCATCCCTGTTTCAATATATCTCCCATCTCTGATAGCATCCCTGCTTCCATATATCTCCCATCTCTGATGGCATCCCTGTTTCCATATATCTCCCATCTCTGATAGCATCAATGTTTTCATAGACTCTAATAATTTATCTCCCATCTCTGATAGCATCCCTGTTTCCATATACTATAAAATTATCTTCCATCTCTGATAGCATCCCTGTTTCCATAGAGTCCATCTCTGTTTCTATAGACTCTAAAGAACTGATCTCTCATCTCTGATAGCATCCTTGCTTCCATATACTCTAATAATTTCTCTCCCATCTCTGATAGCATTCCTGCTTCCATATACCCTAATAGTTTCTCTCCTATCTCTGATAGCATCCCTGCTTCCATATACCCTAGTAGTTTCTCTCCCATCTCTGATAGCATCCCTGCTTCCATATACTCTAATAGTTTCCCTCCCATCTCTGATAGCATCCCTGCTTCTATATACTCTAATAGTTTCTCTCCCATCTCTGATAGCATCCCTGCTTTCGTATACTCTAAATAATTTATCTCCCATCTCTGTTAGCGTTCCCATAGACTGTTCCCATAGACTGTAAGAATTGAATTCCCATCTCTGATAGCATCCCTGCTTCCAAACACTCTAATAATTTCTCTCCCATCTCTGATAGCATCCCTGCTTCCATATACCCTAATAGTTTCTCTCCCATCTCTGATACCATCCCTGCTTCCATATACTCTAATAATTTCTCTCCCATCTCTGATAGCATCCATGCTTCAAAATACTCTAATAATTTCTCTCCCATCTCTGAGAGCATCCCTCCTTCCATATATCTCCCATCAATGTTTCCATATACTCTAATAATTTCTCTCCCATCTCTAATAGCATCCCTGCTCCCATATATCTCCCATCTCTGATAGAATCCCTGCTTCATATACTCTAATAATTTCTCTCCCATCTCTGATAGCATCCCTGCTTCCATATACTATAAAAATCATCTCCCATCTCTGGTAGCATCCCTGTTTCCATAGACTCCATCTCTGTTTCTATAGACTCTAAGAATTGATCTCTCATCTCTGATAGCATCCCTGCTTCCATATACTCTAATAATTTCTCTCCCATCTCTGATAGCATCCCCGCTTCCATATATCTCCCATCTCTGATAGCATCAATGTTTCCATATACTCTAATAATTTCTCTCCCATCTCCAATAGCATCCCTGCTTCTATATACTCTAATAATTTCTGTCCCATCTCTGATAGCATCCCTGCTTCTATATATCTCCCATCTCTGATAGCATCAATGTTTCCATAGACTCTAATAATTTATCTCCCATCTCTGATAGCATCCCTGCTTCCATTTTCAATAAAATTATCTCCCATCTCCGATAGCATCCCTGTTTCTATAGACTCCATCTCTGTTTCTATAGACTCTAATAATTGATCTCTCATCTCTGATAGCATCCCTGTTTCAATATATCTCCCATCTCTGATAGCATCCCTGCTTCCATATATCTCCCATCTCTGATGGCATCCCTGTTTCCATATATCTCCCATCTCTGATAGCATCAATGTTTTCATAGACTCTAATAATTTATCTCCCATCTCTGATAGCATCCCTGTTTCCATATACTATAAAATTATCTTCCATCTCTGATAGCATCCCTGTTTCCATAGAGTCCATCTCTGTTTCTATAGACTCTAAAGAACTGATCTCTCATCTCTGATAGCATCCTTGCTTCCATATACTCTAATAATTTCTCTCCCATCTCTGATAGCATTCCTGCTTCCATATACCCTAATAGTTTCTCTCCTATCTCTGATAGCATCCCTGCTTCCATATACCCTAGTAGTTTCTCTCCCATCTCTGATAGCATCCCTGCTTCCATATACTCTAATAGTTTCCCTCCCATCTCTGATAGCATCCCTGCTTCTATATACTCTAATAGTTTCTCTCCCATCTCTGATAGCATCCCTGCTTTCGTATACTCTAAATAATTTATCTCCCATCTCTGTTAGCGTTCCCATAGACTGTTCCCATAGACTGTAAGAATTGAATTCCCATCTCTGATAGCATCCCTGCTTCCAAACACTCTAATAATTTCTCTCCCATCTCTGATAGCATCCCTGCTTCCATATACCCTAATAGTTTCTCTCCCATCTCTGATACCATCCCTGCTTCCATATACTCTAATAGTTTCCCTCCCATCTCTGATAGCATCCCTGCTTCCATATACCCTAATAGTTTCTCTCCATCTCTGATAGCATCCCTGCTTCCGTATACTCTAAATAATTTATCTCCCATCTCTGTTAGCGTTCCCATAGACTGTTCCCATAGACTGTAAGAATTGAATTCCCATCTCTGATAGCATCCCTGCTTCCAAACACTCTAATAATTTCTCTCCCATCACTGATAGCATCAATGTTTCCATATACTCTAATAATTTCTCTCCCATCTCTGATAGCATCCCTGTTTCCTTTGAGTCCATCTCTGTTTCTATAGACTCTAAGAATTGATCTCTCGTCTCTGATAGCGTCCCTGCTTCCATATATTCTAATAATTGCTCTCCATTCTCTGATAGCATCCCTGCTTCCATATACTGTAAAATTAGCTCCCATCTCTGATAGCATCCCTGCTTCCATATATCTCCCATCTTTTATAGCATCAATGTTTCCATAGACTCTAATAATTTATCTCCCATCTCTGATAGCATCCCCGCTTCCATATACTATAAAATTATCTCCCACCTCTGATAGCATCCCTGTTTCCATATATCTCCCATCTCTGTTTCTATAGACTCTATAGTTTCTATATATTCTAATAATTGCTCTCCATTCTCTGATAGCATCCCTGCTTCCATATAGTGTAAAATTATCTCCCATCTCTGACAGCATCCCTGTTTCCATAGATCCATCTCTGTTTCTATAGACTGTAAGAATTGATCTCTCATTTGTGATAGCATCCCTGCTTCCATATACTATAATAATTTCTCTCCCATCTCTGATAGCATCCCTGCTTCCATATACTATAAAAATTATCTCCCATCTCTGATAGCATCCCTGTTTCCATAGATTCCATCTCTGTTTCTATAGACTTTAATAATTGATCTCTGATAGCATCCCTGATTCCAAACACTCTAATAGATTCTCTCCCATCTCTGATAGCACCAATGTTTCCATATACTCTAATAATTTATCTCCCATCTCTGATAGCATCCCTGCTTCCATAAACTATAAAATTATCTCCCATCTCTGATAGCATCCCTGTTTCTATAGACTCCATCTCTGTTTCTATAGACTCTAAAGAATTGATCTCTCATCTCTGATAGCATCCCTGCTTCCATATACTCTAATAATTTCTCTCCCATCTCTGATAGCAGCCCTGCTTCCATATATCTCCCATCTCTGATAGCATCAATGTTTCCATAGACTATAATAATTTATCTCCCATCTCTGATAGCATCCCCGCTTCCATATACTATAAAATTATCTCCCATCTCTGATAGCATCCCTGTTTCCATATATCTCCCATCTCTGTTTCTATAGACTGATCTCTCATCTCTGATAGCGTCCCTGCTTCCATATATTTTAATAATTGCTCTCCATTCTCTGATAGCATCCCTGCTTCCATATACTGTAAAATTATCTCCCATCTCTGATAGCATCCCTGTTTCCATAGATCCATCTCTGTTTCTATAGACTGTAAGAATTGATCTCTCATTTCTGATAGCATCCCTGCTTGAAAATACTCTAATAATTTCTCTCCCATCTCTGATAGCATCCCTGCTTCCATATACTCTAATAATTTCTCTCCCATCTCTGATAGCATCCCTGCTTCCATATACTATAAAAATTATCTCCCATCTCTGATAGCATCCCTGTTTCCATAGACTCCATCTCTGTTTCTATAGACTCTAATAATTGATCTCTCATCTCTGATAGTATCCCTGATTCCAAACACTCTAATAGTTTCTCTCCCATCTCTGATAGCATCCCTGCTTCCATATACTCTAATAATTTCTCTCCCATCTCTGATAGCATCCCTGCTTCTATTTACTCTAATAATTTCTCTCCCATCTCTGATAGCATCCCTCCTTCCATATATCTCCCATCAATGTTTCCATATATTCTAATAATTTCTCTCCCATCTCTGATAGCATCCCTGCTTCCATATATCTCCCATCTCTTACAGTATCCCTGCTCCCATATATCCCCCATCTCTGATAGCATCCCTGCTTCCATATACTCTAATAATTTCTCTCCCGTCTCTGATAGCATTTCTGCTTCTATATGCTCTAATAATTTCTCTCCCATCTCTGATAGCATCCCTGCTTCCATATACTATAAAAATTATCTCCCATCTCTGATAGCATCCCTGTTTCCATAGACTCCATCTCTGTTTCTATAGACTCTAATAATTGCTCTGATAGCATCCCTGCTTCCAAATACTGTAATAGTTTCTCTCCCATCTCTGATAGCATCAATGTTTCCATAGACTCTAATAATTTATCTCCCATCTCTGATAGTATCCCTGCTCCCATATACTATAATCATCTCTGATAGCATCCGTTTCTCTGATAACGTCCCTGTAATAATAATAATAATAATAATAATAATAAATTATTAATCTCTGATAGCATCCGTGTTTCCATAACACCGGAAGTGACATCAACGGAAGTGACATCATCACTGCTCCCATCTCTGATAGCATGCGTGCTTCCATAACACCGGAAGTGACGTTTTCGCCGGAAGTGACATCATCGCCGGAAGTGACGTCATCGCCGGGAGTGGCGTCATCACCGGAAGTGACGGCATCACCGGAAGTGACGGCATCAACGGAAGTGATCGGCATCACCGGAAGTGACGGCATCACCGGAAGTGACGGCATCACCGGAAGTGACCGTATCACCGGAAGTGACCGCATCACCGGAAGTGACCGTATCACCGGAAGTGACCGCATCACCGGAAGAGACGTCATCACGTCTCTGATAGCATCCGTGTTTCCATAACACCGGAAGTGACGTCATCACAGGTAGTGACGTCATCACCGGAAGTGACGTCATCACCGGAAGTGGCGTCATCACTGCTCCCATCTCTGATAGCTTCCGTGTTTCCATAACACCGGAAGTGATGTCATCACCGGAAGTGACGTCATTACTGCTCCCATCTCTGATAGCATCCGTGTTTCCATAAAACCGGAAGTGACGTCATCACCGGAAGTGACGTCATCACCGAAAGTGACTTCATCACCGGAAGTGGCGTCATCACCGGAAGTAACGTCACCACCGGAAGTGACGTTTTTGCCTGAAGTGACGTTTTTGCCCGAAGTGACGTTTCTGCCGGAAGTGACGTTTCTGCCGGAAGTGACGGCATTACCGGATGTGACAAGAATTGAAGTCATCTCATAGTTTATGTATCAAGTTGATAGAAACTAATGATGTCATCTGCTAGAGTTTATGTATTTATATCAAGGTGATATTCGGTCGGGAAAGGGGTTAAAATAGCCAGTTAGCTATTTAATTATGCAGTTAGCTATTCAGAACAGCGCTCCCTGGCGTTGGATCAGGAAACTAATGTGGTAGAGCATGTCCCACATTATTATCAACTGATGAGTCTAGGTTTTAGTTCTTTAAATGGTCATTGATAACATCTCCCCAATCTCTATCTACCATTATGTTCGCCGCTCTGAGAAAGCCAATGCTCACCTCGATTACAAACTTGATCTGTCCCGGTGTACACCACTCTCTTCTAATCCCTGTTAAATTTATTATTATTGTTAAATTTATTATTATTATTTATTATTGCGTGGCTCCTCTGACTTTGATTATGAAACAAATATGTCTGTTTTTGAAAGAGTCCAAAAGTTCATTGGAGCATCCAAACGCTTTCATGCTCATGAACAATCTCAATCGGTGACAGATGAAGCTAATCAAATCAGTGCTCTACCAGTTGTATAAATACAATTTATTTTACCCATTGTAAATAAGCTAGAATTATATGAAGTAACGACATACCCACTTCTACATAAGTATTATTTATAAAATCCCACCACCCTCAAGCGCATTTTGTCATTGAACCATTAAATTGCACAGCCACAAGCTGAGGCCACCTGGCGTCCGATCAGGTAACTAATGGAGTCAACTGGTAGAGCATGTCCCATATGATGATAGTTGATGATCAAGTATCAAGTTGAAATTCTGTCCAGAAAGGGGATAAAATAGCCAGTTACCTATTCAGTTAGCTATTCAGAACAGCGCCCCCTGGGGGCGGATCGGTAAACTAATGGTGGCATCTGGTAGAGCTTGTCTCACATAGTTGATGTAGCAAGTTGAAATTCTGTGGCGGATCGGGAAACTAATGAGGTCATCTAGCAGAGCTTGTATCACATAGTTTATATTCCAAGTATCAAGGTGATATTCGGTCGGGAAAGGGTCGGGAATAGCCAGTTAGCTATTCAATTACGCAGTTGGCAATTTAGAACAGCGTCCCCTGTCGTCGGATCAGCAAACTAATGATGTCATCTGGTAGACCATGTCCCACATAGTTGATGTAGTAGTTGTTGTAGTAGTTGTGAAGTACCAAGTCGAGAAAGGGGTTAAGGGGATTGAAATAGAGGTACAATTATATCGATAAAACAATGACTGGTCCCCTTCGAATAGCTAATTACTAACCGCTAACTGCCGACTAACTTCACGAAGGTATTTTTTTATAGATATTCGGCGTAAGTGACTTTGACTGTTTTCACCTCACAATCGGTTCCCACTTCACAGTCACAGTGAGTTTCCACACTGTTCCATGGGAAAGGTAACCGATATGTACTACTAATCCAAAATCAGGAACAGGAGATATGGCACAAAGTTTACCGCCGGACAGACGGGGACACAGACAGATCTCGCAAAAATAGGTCAAGGTAGGAGATTTTCAAAAGGCATCGCCAGTTGCGACTGTTTGGAGAGTCTGGCAATATTCCTTCAAGAGATATCATGTCCACATCGAATATGGACAGATGGATGGAAGGACAGACGGATATTCGACAATACCTTTCGACCAAGGTGTAAAAAATGCCTCCTATTTCAGGTTCCCGCTGGTATGTAGCGGCCTCGATATGAATCCCGAACATCATTCTCATTCATTAAACCAGACCTCACTCATAGAATTTCACTTCCCGTCATTGTAAGTAACACTTTTCAGGTTTAAGTTCGAGTTCGTGGCCCTGAAGACATGTAAACAGTTGTACAAGCGGGCGAAGTGGCATGAACATCGGAATGCCATCCAGGTATATGAAATGTGTTTCCTATTTCAGGTCTCTCACACATTCCACGAGCTGCTGGAATATAAAGCCTGAACGGCATTCTCATCCATTAAAACAGACCAACATGTGTCCTTATTGCCATTTTCTTTCGATCCTCTGGATCACTCTGATATTGAAAGCTACCGAATGTCAAATCCAATGACAAGAACAGCTGTAGGCATCCTTCGGTCTGATTCCCAGTCATGGATCTTTCCATCTTTCTTGCAGACTTGACCTGCCGGAGATAAGTGTTATTCTTATTTAATCCTTCATAGAACATATCAGTATAAACTAGCAAACTCTTTCTGGCATGTAAGAAAACAGCTCATCATCCGACTTACGTCATCATCAAGTAACTAGGTCTAGCTAGCTATACCCAGACACCTGTCCAGAGTATTCTTTATTCCTGTGCCTTTGTCTACGTCAGATAGTTGCATAACATCGAAGTATGATGTTGAAATGGAACCGTACACAATGGAATGAAATTATTAAGACGTAGCAATTTTCGCTCCATTGCATTATCAACAAAGGTGATACTGCATTTGCTCTATATATCACATATTTTCTATCGCGATTGTACACACGATACTCGTTCAGTACGTTGAAAGCGTTATATGAGAAACAGCTAGAGAAGTCACATCCAACAAAATCTCGACGTAACATTATCTGTTGCCCCCATTTGCTCGTATTATATCGTCATCACAAACGACTAAATGAAAGCATCATGCAGTGTCTTACAGGCACCATGTTTTTTGTCAAAAGTGCCGACACCATTGCGGTAACAAACAAAGCGATCCTGTATTTAAAATATTCAATTCCAAAGATCTGTCCAGACTGCCAACACAAGTGCGTGCAACAATTACGCTCGTGTATAATACAAGCGTCTTGTTCGTCAATCAATATTCAAGAATTCCAGAATTTCCGCGTCCATAATCCAAAGACCTAATACATATAATAGCATTAGAACCAAATTAAAAGAATAAATCATAGTACACATAAAATAGTCGTTTCCTGCAACAGAGAAGCAGTCAATAGCTTCAGTGATGTCAGTGTTGAGGCTAAGAATGTCCGGTGGCTAAGAGTGTCCGGTCCCTATCTTCTATCCCAGCTAGGACACTTTTCTCCACACCGGGTACAACTGTCCGCCCTTGGTTGCAATAGAAAAGGAGATGAATAGGGACACTATAATAATCAGAACATTCTTATCCACCACACGGGTAAGACATTATAGTGTTCCAAAAATATCAAATCTGTATTGTTGATCAGTAGGCCTATTTTTAAACCTAGATCCACGAAACTGACACTGCAATGTCACCAGGTATATCCTGATTAATGTTCTAGACCACTTCTGCATGATCACAGGAGGGGTACGGTCATTGCTGATCATTCCCCACATATTGTGGTCACCACCAGGTACAAATATGTCCTTCACTCTGCATCACCGTCAATTTCCCACCAGTCCAGCCTTCACGAAAAACACCATCAATCGAGTGCCAAAGTGTCTTCAATGACTATGTAACACAGGACGAACTTCTCATCAGAGTAAGCAGCACTTTTCGAGCCAAACATCCGCGGTCGGGAAGCCATGTAAACGTTTGATACAAGTTGCTGTCAGAATGTTTCAGGTGCCCCATGCAACATTCTAGGAGTCGCTGAAATGTAGGGGCTCGATACAAAGCCAGAAAGTTACCCACATCTATTAAATCAGAAAAAAAGCATTTTACTGCCATTCTCTTTTTGTCCTCTGGATCTATCTGAACTTGAATTTTGCCTGATCTCATATCCAAAGAGGGGAAGTTGGGGACTGCACAAGGTTTCAAGTAATACCTAGTGCCATAGTTTCAGACCTTGGAACACAGGAGGAGACAGTCGTGTTATTATGTTATTTGTTGAGGACATCGAACATCTGTTTCACTCTGGTGAGGACAGGTTTTCTTAACACATTTGTCTTGTCGTGATAATTTCAAATGGCTATGTGACCCAAAAATCTTGATTCTGTGTCCATGATCCTGAAGCTGTGTAAATACTTGGTTAAAACAGACAAAAAGTTTTTTTACCTTTTATATACAAGTTGCCACATGAACAGGTACAATAAAAGCGTACCTTAGATACAACACATATCACGAATCGTTAGATTCTTGGTATTTGCTTTAGAATAGGTTAACCAGAGGACTATTCTGTGAAGTCATGGGACGCTGTCAGTATGTCGGCACCTCTTCCCACTTCCCTTATTTGTGTTGTAATTTTTACCTGTATATGGCGAGATTCTGCTGGTGGACGTTTCGTCCCCGAGGCTCGCCCCCTGTACAGACCTTTTGGTCTTTGATATATGTTGGCATTTGTGGGAAGTTGATGCTAGGTCGACATCGGGCCTTACAGACTAGTCTTTTGTGTTAAATGCCGTCATTTACATCTGACGACAGCGAAACAGCTCACCAATTACCAGTATACGAGTTGTCAGAGCATTTTCATCATAGCTCTAAAGATTTGTATCTAATACCGCTTATGCCGGTTCTAGGGGCCGTGTGGTCGTATCATACAAGTTGTCACATGAACAGGTACAATAAAAGCGTACCGGAGATACAACACATTCTTGGTATGTGCTTTAGAATAGGTTAACCAGAGGACTATTCTCTGAAGTCATGTGACGCTGTCAGTATGTCGGAACCTCTTCCCACTTCCCTTATATGTGTTGTAATTTTACTGCCCTTTTCTTTCGGCCATCAGGAACCATTTGAATTTAAAAGTTGACCAACGTCAAATCGAAGGACGAGAACAGTTGTGGTTTTCACAATGTGTCGAGGATTTCCTCATGACTTGGAATTCTTCAGTGTGATTTTGTTCAAACTGCAATAGACATGGCCGAATCGGATATTGCCATCTTTTTGTGCAAGCAGACAAGAACTGCTCGAGCTGTAGTTCTCTTGTGAATTCCCAGACCTACAAGGTCAGTGATGTGTTATTAAGCTATTGGAACACAGCAGAAGAAAGCCTTACAATGCTGTCATTTGATTAGGTCAGCATCCTTCATATCACTATTACGCAACACTGTAGCAATGAAGAAGATCACTTTTCCTGTACTGTCTTTTCGATTCTCTGACACTGGTCCCCAATCAGTTGTGAAGCAGCAAAGTTAACAATTATCTAGGCTTTTCATTTGACTTCCCTTCATTTCTCAGATCTGGGCTACTCCGTAGGTCAGGTGTATCAGGTATGATTTCATGAAGAATCGCCTCTATGGACCTTTCTGAAAACTTCACGTCAGGATGCGCTATATCTTCTATAAAGTGGAATAGGGCAGACTAGTTCTTGGAAACAAACAATGCTTTTTTTCATCCAAATTCATTAAGTGAATGGGAACATATATACAAAATATTCTGCACAAAAACAGGCCACTAACAGATTATTTGATGAATGCATTCCCTCTTTGTACTCCTGTCAGACCATCCCGAAAAAAAATGTTTCAGGTAAGCCTACCTACCCAAAATAATTTGTCAATTCTAGAGTAAACTTTAGTTTATTTTTTTGGGGTGTGGGGGGGGGGAGGGGGGGGAGAATCTAGATCCATCTAAACTTGAAAATTGACAAAAATGGACTGCCCAACTAAAAAAAAAAATTAATTGCCTTCCCACCTTTCAATGGAACTCCTTAAGCACACATATTGTTATGAATGATAACAATCATACCACACGATCAGAACTTGTGACGTTATCATGGAACGATTAACAATGTCACAATGCAACATTGTTGCAAATCTGTTCCATTCTCTGTATTGCCGCAAAGTCCCGCAGACTGCAGGACGCTCGAAGTAATTACATCGTTAACGTCATCTCTGACGTCAAACGAGGCAGTGAAGATTCCTCTCCCACTGTACCCAGCTTCCTTTGAATCTTCTGAGACAAAATACGAGTGAACTGTTTTTGGAAAACATTATCACGTTTTGCTATTCACATCGTTATCTTGAATATGACATACACTTACAGAAGTATGTCACAGTTACACTTTAAGCTTGTGGTATGATTGAAATTTGTTTTAAATCGATGTTAAAACCTACTCACTCAGTGCAACAGAACTAATAGGGGGTGTTCTATGTGGCTACGGCTGTTGATTATAAAATATTGCATTTGCTGTAAAGATGATAACCCTATCTACTGATGGATATATTTTTTGTAATTAAAAAAATGTTTGTGAAATCTCATACAAAATGAGTGATATTTCAAGAAGTTAAAGGCAAAAACAAATTATAACCTACCTACCTAACCAACTTTTTCAAAAGGACATACCTACAAAACTTTATTCGTTTTCTTTTGAAGCAGCCTTATCAGACTGCTCAAACTGTCATATTAATTGCACCTTTGTCTTTTACAGTGGAAGAGTTTGGGGCATCAACAAGGTCGAGCTCCGCACCATCATCGGGACGACGGAGACCTGCCATGCTTCACTACAGTCAGCTCCCTAAAGCCCCAGACAGATCTGTTTGCCTGTTATGAACATTTCTCTCAAGAGCTCCTGTAACATTTGTTATTATACATCTTTGTGGTTTCCCCCACCATATTGTATAGAATGACAAGAGTGATACTGTTTATATTATTGGATAGTGGTGCCTCCATATTGGACAGCTGTTGTTGCCAAACTGATATTCAATGGAAGCAGAAATTGTTCCACTGTTTAGATTTGTACTTCATTCCTGTCTCAAAGTGTATAATAAAGTTATTTGATTGTATTGTTTTGTATGGACTCGCTCTGGGTTCAAGGAAGAGGCTCGCAAGCTCGTCCTTGTGTGCGAGCTCGTCCTTGCCCCTGCACCCAGGACTTGTCCAAACGACAAATCCTGCAACAAACCTATATGGGTATTCACATGTCACTGCAAAGACTGGTGTAAATGTTGATGGTTGTCAGTAAATGTGAAAAAGGGGTTATTACCTGGAATTGTATGTCTTTATTGCTTTTCGTAATTGAGACAAAATACAATATATTGTTTACATGGTTAGAACACATGGCAGTGTGACTAACGTCACAGGACCTACGAAATAGGGTGGGCATTAGGACTTCGACGCACACTGAACTCTTTGGAAATCCCCCCGCCCCAGTTGAAATCCTGCCTATATTAAGATGGGCACAGTCCAAGTCACATGTCACGCTAAGAACCTGGGATAGGTCATAAATTTTCCGAAGATGTACCGTCTTGCGGTAGACACGGCTCTCTTTGAGAATGGATCGAACTGTGCGAACTACTTCCTGTATTAGATAACTCGCTTTCACGGCCAAGTATACATACCGACAATAATTTGTTCGCGATTAATATGCTCCGAAACGGAAAGAGTCATTTTCCAATTATATAGTCCACGTTATGTTTAGCAATTCGCGTCTAACTCGGCGAAGTCAGCAGGTCAATGACAAGCCGGATACAGACGGTGAAAATCATACGCCGCCTACTCACCCCCCAAATTTTGGAGGGATGGCTCCTATTTACATGTGAGACTCTTTCTCACAGTAGGGAGTCTCGCGAGACGAGAATGTGTTGTGTGCCTTCTCCATATCATGCATATTCATTGGGTGACAATTGCGCCTCCTAAACAAGATAGCTCGCCAGATACTTTCTATTCCGCAGAGGCTAGATCAACCTGTAACCATCTCGGTCATCTATACGCGGTAAGACTGACCCTGGAATCGTGTGTATCCATTCACAGCCTACTTTCGGCAAGCGCGAGAGGGAATTTCCAGAAATCAATACCACGTGACTTCGTCAGCCAATCAGCTAAAGTCTACCGACGTAACCCCAACGTCACTCGCCATTTTCGAATCATGTGATGCCCTACTTGTTGAAAATTACAGATCTACCACACCTCTTGGGTGATACGAAAGTTATTTATACCTATATATTTTGTAAGCCTAGCCTATATCTTTTTCCCAAGTGGTTTGAAAACCTGTAATTTATCAGATTTCTCGAGTCTGTTCTCTGCCGGATGAAGGCCGAACAGAATCCCGCAATATACCGGATATCGCTCCGCAATAATGGAGACTCACGATTCGCAAGCCATCTTATAGATGGCGAAGTGTAAGCAAATGAGGCTAGATAACACTATATCGATGAGATGAAGGTCGAGAACGTTTTATTGTAGATATCCTTAAACATGCTACATTGATCTATTTTCCGGTACGGTATAGGCCTATTCGTTGGTATAAATAATACACACTAATTACTCAGAAAAGAAAATGGGGAGCAACAAATATTAGACAAGAAATTCTAGATGACTTTCACTGTGATTCCGTCACGGACATTTCCAAAGGTTCTATAACGAAACATCTCCAATATTTCGGAGGATATTATAATTCATTTGAAACTTGATAGCAGTAATAAAGCTATAAGACGTATAAAGTGTGCGTAGAAAGAAGACGTTTTCAATATCGGTAACGCGAACTTCAAAGTTTTAAGTATACCTTCCAAACTGTTATTCCGTCACAGTGCAATTCATGTTTTAGTGTTTTAACCCTCATTATAACAGTGTATGATAACGCTACGTACATGTACCGGTATATAAACACTGCCAACTAGACGAAAATATCCTTTGAAGACAGAGAGATTAAACTGTGTTTATAAACGGGTTTTAAAAGTTATCGGTAATCTTTAGAAATGATGTTTTCGGAACATAGATGAATCACGGAATAGTAAATCTTTGCTTATGTCTAAGGGCAACATAGTTTGTTTTTTAATGGTACGATAATCATGAAGAGGCACCCGATGATGCGTATCGGCATGAGAAACTGTCCGTTTTAGGGTCCTTCACATAATAAATTCATGTATTTTTCGTATTTTCAAAGTTTGTCAGTTTTCTGTCGGCTTTCAGTTAGGAATAGAGTGGCAATGTCATATAGGGTATTGTCACTCAAAATTTTAAGATTTCAAAACAGAGGAAATACCTCGCTTGGAAATGTGCCACAATAATTCCGTCACAGGTTTAATTGAGTTATTTTATCCGTTTAGACATATTTTAACGGAAATGATATATGATCATTTTGAAACACCCAAAATTCAAATAAGACATCCGACATAAGCAGCTAGATTTACATCAACCACTGAGCTATATAGGCCTATCTTGACAGGGTGATCGTTTCGTGGGAAAATTAAAGCAAAATCCATTTGAAGGAGGAGTTATTGCTTAGCGTTTGTTGCTTAGTTGTCTGCTGGACATTTGTATAGCGTTGAATAGGACCCCTCTCCACTTTTAAAAATAAGATAAGACAAAATTTATTCACCAAGATACACTACCTAATTTGCAGACGATGAACATGATCACATTAAACCATTTTATCGTGTTCAAAAACAAATGTGTTCAATATGACATAATTTTTATCGTAACCTCTACAGACTATAGAATTTTTCTCGTAAGACGTAAATAAACGATAGAAAATTTGTAGCGATGATGAATACATTCCAGGAAGTAAAGAAATTTCAATAAATAATTAGGAAACACCTTCCATACATGAGAACGAGCTAGCCCGAAAACATCGGCTAAGGAGTCTGTTTTTGGGGGGGGGGGGGTGCTGACCCCTTAGCCCGAATCACTAATACAGACCGAAAAGGAAAAAAATAATAAATAAATAAATAAACAAGATCTTTAACTGCACACGGCGTGGGGAATTGAGACAGAGGCACAAAAAGCATTTTATCGAATAAATAATATGATTTGGCATCTCCAGCACTATGACAACCACCTAATGACTCCTTTAATTAGAGGGAGTCTCCCATCAAACACGTATTTTGTCAACAAAACCGT
This sequence comes from Hanleya hanleyi, assembly GCA_036873755.1. NCBI lineage: Eukaryota > Metazoa > Mollusca > Polyplacophora > Lepidopleurida > Hanleyidae > Hanleya > Hanleya hanleyi. Next base: position 19,110 of record JAVTVY010015771.1, on the reverse strand, counting down.
CGTGTTTCTTTCTCCACAGTTTAAAGGGTCATGCGCAGAATGGGGTTGACCTTTTGACTCACGTCATCCATGCTGGTTTTAAACCAATAGCGACGTCTGTTTATTCACGTGATCAGAAAGGTCACGACATAAAAATAGCGAAGGTCATATTCTCACAAGATGTCAGAAAGGCGCGAAAACGTTAAAGAGGTAGTAGCGTCATTTAAAAAATATTCAGCAAATAACATATTTCGATAAAAGTTTTTTAGTAGTAGAGATCAACTATGGTGAACATTTTTTCTGTGACCTCATTTTTTAATATCACGGGCATTGAAATCACACTTCTGACATTCTCTGAAAAACGTGATAGCACCTGCACTTGGCTCCAGTGCCTGAGATGACATCACAAAACGCGCACTGGCATTCCGGGCGTGATACTTTGCAACGTCATACTCGATCTTAGAACTTTTATTGCTCTGTGACGGCTTCTAACGTGACGTCATGGACACCTGGTCTCGTTATCCGACGTCATCTCAGTGATTTCCCATTTTCATGTTGTTCACTTGACCGAATTGAAGAATCTGACAATATTGGTCCCTATGAGAAATACAAGACTTCACGACTTGAAAACCTTTTGGCAAATGTTGCAAGTGATCATGCTCTTCAATCTACCCGAACAATGGAGGTTTTTTCTCACACATTTGGTCACATTTTGTCAGCATGATAGATGGTACGTGGACAAAGAAGCTCAGGCTGTGATAGGAATGCCACGCCCCCTTACCTTTATTCACCTATCACAGCCAGAGTTTCTGGGTTAGAGAACGAGCCAGTGAGCCCGAGTCTGAGTAATCATGTAATATTGTGAAAATAAAAATTTTGAAAGCAGCAATGATCGTGTTTATTCCGAGTTCTCGACAATGAGTAACATAAGATCTATTTCTCTCCGAATATATTTGGATATGATTTTAATAAGATTGATTTTTCTATACAGATATTTTTAACTTCCGTTAGTCCAGGAGTAGGCCTATCAATACAGAAATATTACCATGACGTTGATACATATATAGATTATGAGTGTAATTTATCTGATTTGTATCACATGACTGATAAAACTCACCTGAAACCTATCTTCATATTGCAGATCTGTTTACTCCATATCTTCGACGAACCATTAGTTGAGATGATATGAAACATGAATCCATATGGAACGAACCCAAGACTATGATCATGAGTATGATAATCTAAAATATTAGCTTATAAATGTCAAAACGGAATCAAAATACTGCTAAAAAATGTAAAATGTATCGGAGTAAGATGCTTCTTCTATCACATCGATTTTTTTATTTATTTCGGTCTGCATGGACTTTCTTTGTGACTGTAATTTTTTTTTCTAGACAGAGCAAAAAAAAAAAAATAAATAAATAAAATAACGCATAAGACATAACAGTTACGTACCCCATATCTTCTTCAATTCATCAAACCAATTTAAGCGTTCTCACTTTGAATCTGGGAAGTTCGAAGTGCGAGTGTAGAAATTGATTTTATGTAATGGAGATTACGCCATATTGTACGTGACATTTAAAATTAAATATTTTTTTTAACCCTATCTGGCTTGGGCGATTTGGGGTGTACCGCAGCCTGGGGAGGGACGGAAAGTGCTTCCCCTATATATTTTCGCTATCGCTAAGGCTAGAGGACTGAATCTTACCCCACTATATCATTGGGTCAAGCGGTACAAGAAAATGTAAACAAATCAAAGATGGCCGCCATGATGACGTCACTGTGACGTCATTTTCGAAAAAAAAAATTTGGTCAGAATTTTCGAATTTTTTACTTTCTTCGCAAAAACTGCATGACAAATTCCTAAATAATAGTCTGATATGAAATAAAATAGATTTTACCCACTTTTCCATGCAGATAAGAAATTTTTTTTTAAGAAATATGACGAAAACAACACTTTTCTGGTACCTCACATGGCCGCCATTTTGAATTTACCCATGATCCTCTGCTCCCCCGAGTCATGCAAATAGGCTCAAAATGACCCCAATATGACAATCTAAAAAGTCACGAAGTTCCAGCTCTCATTTTTTGTCGTTCCGGAGATAGGAGCAAAAAACCAACAAGGGGGGGGGAGGGGAAAGTGCCCCTCCCCCATCCCACACCCAGGCCAGGTCGGGTTAAGTGACGACATGCTGATTTTTGGGGATGGTGGGGCAAAAAGGAACTTCTAACTTTGAGCGATCACTCATGCTCTTTACAGTATGGCCTTGATATGCAATGAGATGGATTTTGAAGATACATACCGTACTCAGTATTAAAAAATAAACCGACGAAATGCTGTTTATCTATACTCTCTAAAAAACGTTGAGTGATAGTGATATTTCACTCAAGTAAGAGTGGAAATTGATCCCACTCAGTATACTTGAATGAGCTTTTTACTCAACTTGAGTTACTTTTCACTCAACTTCAGTTAAATGCACTCAACTTGAGTGACATTCACTCAAGCATAAGAGTGGGAATTGATCCCACTCAAGTTGAGTGAACTCAACTTGAGCGGTTTTAACTCAAGTTGAGTGAAAAGTAACTCAAGTTGAGTGAAAACTAACTCAAGTTCGAGTGAACAGGTACATTTCACTCAAACTTGAGTGGAACAGTTCACTCAAGTTTTTTTAGAGAGTAGGTACTTACTATTTAGTATATAGGGGAAACAAAAATTTTGAGTGGTGTTTCGTATCTCCCCCCCCCCCCCTCCCTTGATAGGGGGAAAACAGAACGCCATGTTCTCCCCAATAGGAAACATAATATTAACCATACGATATTGTAAGCAAAACATCCGACTGTTGTGGGTACGATGGATAGGCTAGGTGCATATATATATTTGCCAAGGGTGGAAAAGTCGGCCGAAAATGAAAAACTGTTGAATATGGCGTCCTAAAGTCATTTTAAAAGTCCAAATCAGCCATATTTGTTACTTATATCTCTTGAGTTCGAATATTTCAAAGCAGTTATTATTTTCTATCTTTTAGCCGATTAATGGGCAATATATAGCCAATATATATATGATACAATTTGACGAAACAATTTGTATTCTTTGGCCCCCGAAAACTGAAAAAACTTTACTTCATCAATGCACATGCACAAGCATTTGGTATGAATTTGACCTTGGGATCGGCCATAAGGAGTAAAACGGAACTCCGTTCCATTATGCCCCTCTAGGGATGGTTCCATTTTGCTCCGATTAGCATATTCTCAAATTTTAGGTCAGAAATGAAAATGGAATGTTGCACTATTTTTTTATTTTATCTAAATATTGGTGTGGCAGCCATTGGAAAAACATTTGTTGTCAGCCTACTAACAATGTTTTCCGCTGACACTGATTTTATTTGTTTGTCTTAATTTTTCCACTGTTGCCGTCTTCCCAAAATTAAAAACCGTCTTCCCAAAATTTTGGTATGCGAGATTTAAGATAATGATTCCACTAATTATAACCATATAATATAATTATTGGAAATTCCTTACAATTAATCCATTTCGCCCCGTATTTCCGTTTTGCCCCAACTTCCAATGCTTCAACCCGCAAAACTTAATTTTCTTGATATCTCCACAACAAAATTTAATAACAGTACATGCCTTGGCGGACATATATCATAGGCCTACTGTCCAAATTGACAACATAAATATACTCCTCGGTCTGTGAGTAATCTGTCTATTGCTATTCTACCAATTCGACTTCGGCAAAACTATTCCTCTCCTGCAAACCTAGTCAGTTGCCTGTAGGACTGTGGGATACTGGACGGTAGGGATCTACGTAGGCTATTTTTTCAATAAATAAACTACGGTATGTGAATTAATAAATACTCATTTTTATTATACCTGGGACGAGTATATTCGTCCCAGATTATACTAATGATGTCAAGCTGAGTATCTAGAGTTTTTAATTTCCTGCCATACCCTGACCTCAATGACATAAAAACAAGAAACTATACGTAGACATCTACCATCCAATATCCTGTAGGCCAGATATATACTGCGAGTATACCAGAAGTTAATGGATTAATACCTTATATCTGCTAGGTCTATCAGAGATATTTAGCCTGACCGAGATAAAAAGGATCCTCAAGAAATTAAGAGGTTATATCTGAGGACGTGCAAGACATTCATAATATGGTTAAAGTTACATGTACCGTTTATTGGCAACGTTCGGATTTTATGAATACGGTATATTCTTTCCTTTGTGCTGGAAAATACTGCAACCGTGATTTCAGAAGATGATCCTCAAAAAGAGGCCAAATATGTTTTTAGCTCCTGCATGTTCATCATATTAATCATATGTACGATAAAAACATTCTTGATCTTTATCTCATCGATACAAATTGATCAAGCCTCTGCGGAATGGAAAGTGCTATGTGGCGAGCTCTCTTCTTTAGGAGGTACAATTGTCACCTAATGAATATGTATGATATGGTGACGTGCAATTGCCACATAATGAATATGCGTGATATGGAGAAGGCGAACGGTCCGTGGTACACACGTATTCAATTCCGGCTTTTTTGATACTATTACTGTGCAATCGACATCTGAATCGCAATTTCCAAAACACGTTGTGAACATTGTCAATTCGCAGTATCTTACTTGTGACAGAACTTAGGACCAGAATTTTCTTCAAAATATCCAGGCAGATAGAAAGTTATTTCGCATTAACTAGATACATGTATGAAATATGGTAAGATACGATATCATCAATAAATTATTTGCAGAACTGGATAGCTGGAAATTATTTCAAAATTGAAAGCCTTTGTGAACATCGTTTAAGATTACCTTTTTAATTGAAATTTGACAATTAGAAATGTTTTTAACTGAATCTATAGCACAACAGTCTGAAAACACAAATGTTACATTTAACATCTAGAGGGTTGAAGGAGAGAAAGCATTTGGATGCAACAGCTTAATATGTTGCATTTAACACTTAAAAGTAGTGAAACAACACTTTCTAATTTTTTTCTGAATTATTTTTTTTTCTTCTTTTTTTTGCGTTTAAGCCCTGGAACAAACCATTGTGCACTTATTCGTTGTTCTGGCTACGATTTTACAATACTACCCTCACAAAGCCCACGTAGCCTGGGTGGCGAAAATTATATACAAGAGATGTACATGAAACGGCTAACACCTTACATGTCATATTTCATCTATTTGCGGAATGCTAATAGAAGAGAAATATATATATACCCCCCCCACCCATCCTCTTCCAAACAAAGACAACTAATACAAACATTCCCAGTAAATTTATGATAATGACCCCCCCATTAAATTAATCCCCGAAATAAGACAAGCACCAGCAGGCGAAGTATTCAACACCAAAGAACAAATGGTAACAAGAAAAATAAAAAGAAATTGGCGCTAAGAATGAAAACGATTGACGAGAGTGCTGTAATTTCTGGGTGGCTGGACACAGTGGATATAGGTTGGTGTACGTGCAGAATATGACACCAGAGAGAAATAGAACAGTCTAGTAGTATATCTTGTTACATTGTTGCTTAATACTGCCGCAAGCAGCTGGGCAGAATTATCGTCCATACATGGTGGAGATCTTTCCGGTCCTGCTGTTGAATATGGTCCTGCTCGTGAACGTGCCTGCTCGTGAATGTAGGCTGGCCAGTACTGTTGGTCCGTGGAGCACTATCATTCGAAGATCTGGGGAATTGCCACAACGAGGCTTTAGGCTCGAACTTTATTGTCTCCTAACAAACGAGACGTACAAGACAGGGGCGGATAACTCTAAACACAATGTGGTCAACATCATTCACATTACCGTTTTAACTCCAACACGACATATGGGAGATGCTTTCGTTTCTCCAACATAGGATTCACCAACTGATGCCAGTTTTTTTATGAATATATTAACAGGTCTGACAAACAACGCAAGTCAGCCTTGAATTAACTTGATAAATAATGTTACGTCTAATTGGATTGTTGTGGGGAAAGCATTAGACTGACCATGTACTGCAAACGATGATATACGTGTCCGTATAATAGCTGCCTATGATGATTTGGTGGGTGTATTCATGCTGTTATAAATCAAGGAAAATGTCAAAGACAGTATATATCTTATACCATAATTTTTCATACGTTCATAATGCGTTCTTTCTCTGCTAGCTTTCGTACGATATCTTTTTATGGGACCGAAGAGAGTCGATGAAAATGGCAGTCGTTAGTGAGTCGTTGATATTATTTATGTGGTTATGTTGGATTCTATAACGCTTGTGTCTATAGAATCTAACCGTGCATTTATTATACTTTTAGCACGGTTATGTGAAATCAACACCCGTCAAGTGCAGGTGTGCATTGGAAAATTTCATTTCACAAGTCGGGTGAGAACAAGGACGGGTGCTTTCATAACAAGTAAGAATTGAATAAAACAAACAAATAAATTACAATATGAAATTTCTTTCTCAAGTTTGACAGTTGTTTCCATCGTGAAATTGAGGGACAAAGCGACACAAGTAGGCATATATCCGACGTAATTTCCACACACCTGAATAAGCTGACAGTATCATTCCCCATTTGAGCATCCTCGCGGCCAGAGTATCAATCGATCTGTTGGGATCGATACACTGGCTTGGTTAGTTACTCATACGATTTCTGGATATAAATAGAGCAAGGGTTTTCCCCTGAATAAACCCAATCAGTGAACGCGCTAAGCTAGTTGATTAGGCCAATCCGCAGCGGGGTATGAGATGTGACAGGGTTCAATTTCATGGCGGGCCAAACTGTTTCGATGTCGAGCGGAAATCGACATCGGAAGTAAAAAAAAGCTAAAACCGCAGGCTGGGGATACCGACATGCTAATTCAAAACAAGCGCGGGGATGAAATGTACGAGATTGTATAATAGAGCCATCGACTCAGAACTCATTCGAATCACCAAAAATGTCCCGGTAAACCCCCTGCGAGGATTTAGGATTTACCTGGACTTGTGAAGATGCATTTGAGAGACCACATACACTCGTTCACTGATACTGGCACGATGCCCACCGAGACGGGAGCATCATGCCAATATCAGTGGACGAGTTTTTCCAACAAAGGGGAGAAAGGATGTCAAAGTTTTCCATATTATTTCAACCTTTTGTTATAATCTTTGTTGAAAGTCAATTTGAGTGGTGCAATAAAATAGAAATAATGATTTCACCGGCGTGCTCAATGGTTATTTTACGCACAGTATAATTTGGGAAAGTTTATGAATATCAGGGCGTGGGCCTCGCCCTTGCTCTTAAATGTAAGCCTTCCAAATAAACTGCATAAAATAACCATTGAGTACGCCTACGAAAACATCATTTGTTAAATATAAAAAAAAACGTTTCAAGACCCTTATAATCTGATCTTCAAGCAATCTGGTTTGTCATCACAATCGTCCATGAGCATATCATTACATATGCGATCATTATAGCGTACTTATTGCCGTTTCAGTTACAATTCTTCTGTGTAGGGTATAGGTAATGGGATTCTAGCACTATTAAAGTGACACTATTTCATGTTTAAAATTACCTACTTGTAACAGAGAAGATCTAATGCTGCCATTTTATAGTGCTGTCCCACTGAAATGTCATGCCGTAGGCAGACTTGAAACCCCACTCAGTCACATTAGGCCTATACTGACACCAAGTGAACCAGTCCTTGCTCTATCCTCGTAATGCTTAGCGTGAGCGAGGAAGCAACAAGTTCCATTTTTAGGTCTTAAGTATGACCCGGCCTGGGATCGAACCCAGGACCTACCGCTTACGAGGCCGACGCTGCACTTTGTGCTGTTAAAATAAAACCCAAGTCTGTGCCAAAAGGGGTATAAATGCAGTACAAGTGATTTTTTGTGAAAATAAATCAGACTGGTGGCTGCTGAAATAGTTTTGGCAGAGTACGATAGAAGATCATTATCATAAATAGAGCTCTTCCAGAATACAAGAAAAAGTAATATAAAAAATCCGCCTCGCCATCCACTCACTGTTTGATTCAGAGAACATTGAACAGTTAAAGGGAGGTCACTCAGTGTTTCCGAGTTGACCAAAAACATAAATCATTGTTTCCCGTTCATGAGACGGGTTCTTCTCCAGTCCCGATAAAACCGGTTTGAAACATCACAGATACAGCATCAGTCAGAATGACAACCTGACCCAGATCTCCAAAACTTGTCCAATATAATATTACATAGCCACCGACAAATCTTTCAGTTGAGTGAGGGGGGGGGGGCTTCATCAGTCGATGTGATCAATCGTGGTAGATCGTACAATGAGTGCGACGCAATTCTCAGTCCGTCCTGGTTTGGTAATGATAGGGTTATCGTCTGCTCTTTACGTCGGTTCATCCCGACAAAAACGCTCAGAAAGAACACTGCACATGGTTCTGCAAATGAAGAATTTGTAAGCTATTTTACGCGAAGAACAGGGTAGAAATCGACAAGCCGAAAATAAGTTAAAAACCGAGATGATTGGCTTGAAACAGAGATTGAGTAAGATCGAGGCCGGTTTGGGAAAATTTTTACCTATGTCCTCCGTTGCTTAATATATTTAACGTCTACTTCTCTTTCCCATCCGAATAATCTTAATAAATTAATATCCTATTAATGCATCCCAATCGTACATGTATCTGTAAGCGACATATACAGATGGGGGAGCAGATCAGATTTCATTTTAATTAGATTGCCATCTGACAAATGTCAATCGATAACTCCACATGGTGAACGGTTGTCTCATTTATTATGGACAGAAGATTTCTTAATCTTGTCAGAAAATGTGAATGGTCTTCAACACTGTCTAGATTATACTTTAGTAAATATTGCGAAACTTGGTATCTTCATTTTAATGAAGACAAGTTGAAATTTATGGTAAACGCCCAAGGTACGAAACTCGAGGACATCGTATGCCTTTCTTCCAAGGGAGTTACCTAGATGTAGCTAGCAGCGACACCTATCGGAGATGTATCTTGACTCTTATGGTAAATATAACTCTGCAAATTACGCAAAAAAGGGAGCTAGAACATTATTCAAAATACACAAAACAGTTTGAGGAAGATTTTTTCTTCCTGTACTATGTGACAAGTTATTTAATACTTTGGTTAAACCAGCTGAATTATATACAAATGTGAAATATCGAGGTCCAAGTTGGATGTAGGACACAGAGTCCGAGACCTTGTTAAATTAATTGATTTGTTAATTAATTTACAAATTAAACTTACTGGTCAGCACAAAACTAACATCGCTTCCAAATCTGACCTTGCTCGTATCTCTTTACAACCTGATTAAAACTCAGACTTAATAACCGCTCCTCTGTCGGACATGTCGCTAATTAAGAGCTGGGACAGTCTGTATTTTAAATCTGTCGCACATGTCTCACTGGAACCTAATGATACTGTCATTAGGTTCCACGTACATCCTAGCCACCATTGTAATGTAGAAGCCCGAATCGTATAAACAATGATTTAGTTGCTCCTTACCATGCATTTTCCGATAAAACGTATTATGAACTAGTCCGAATCGTCCAAATACCATGGTACAAAATAATTACAGGCATCCTGTAAATACGAATTATGGCAGGCTTGGCATTTTCCTACGAAGTAGGCTACAGATTGCAAATTGTCCGGTAATGAGTGAGTGAGTGAGTCAGTCAGTCAGTCCATCCGAATCCTTTCGTCGGCAAAATAAGAAGAATGTTAACATTAGAACCTTGATTTTTGGCATGAACGTGCATTAGGGCATTGTTACCAGCAAGTTCTGAGCTGATCGAATTCTGATGAAAATTTAATTTATAATTAATTTTTTATTATTTATTGATGACTCGAGTGCACTGTCATGCCCATCGGGAACCCTTGACTGTACGCTTCACTGTGACTTTTAAGCGCCTGGGACTAACTTCGGCCGCCCAGCACTAATGCAAAAAAAAAAAAAAAAAAAATTATGCGCCCAGCACTCGAAAATATCAGTAACTTTAATGGTACTTGCCAAAATATGTCGGCATTATACGTTTCCAGGTAGCTCCGCCATGTTTTCCCTAATATTCCACGCCACGCTTCCCGAGCTGTATATGCCACGATGCATGAAGGAAGCAAATCATTTTATCGGAGAATGGAGGTTGTTATTTCGTCTGCTGCGAAGTTTTACCGAGCCACGAGTATCACTTTACATGTACATGTATTTTATAAATCATTGTCAGAAGCGCCAAGCAACTTTGAAAAACTTCTTCTCACAGAAGCGTCAGGGTATTTGTTGGCTTTCGGTGGTCGTTGTTGTTGTTCTAACCCTTACAAAAAAACCGTGGTTTACCATACATTACCATAGGGTAAAGTATGGTGATGCATGGTAAACCACGGTTCTGTATGGTAATGTATGGTAAATCCGAGGTAAAAGATTGTATGGTAAAGTTTACCGTGGTTTACCATACAACGAACCGTGGTGAACCACGGTATCCCAGGCTGAACCATGAACATCCGTGGTAATTTATGGTGAATCCATGGTAAAAGATTGTATGGTAAAGTTTACCTTGCTTTACCATACAACGAACCGTGGTGAACCTCAGTATTCCAGGCTGAACCATGAACATCCATGGTGATTTATGGTGAATCCGTGGTAAAAGATTGTATGGTAAAGTTTACCGTGGTTTACCATACAACGAACCGTGGTGAGCCATGGTACTATTCCAGGCTGAACCATGAAAATCCATGATAATGTATCGTGAATCCATATACGGTAATAAATATGGTAATAAAATGTATGGTCAATTTTACCATGGTTTACCATACAACGAACCGTGGTCAACTATGATGTTCAATGGTAGACCGTGAAACTTCATTGTTCAAATCCGTGGTAACAAATCATATTAATAAATCAAACATCAGACGAACCGTGGTAATTCAGGTTCACAATACCCAGCAATTTAGTGTCACATGTATGTACCATACACTTTTCTGAGACAATTTGTGTTTCTTTGAAATGTTCCCTAAAAGTTGATCTTTGTAGAAAACAAGAGTTTCTTACAATAATAAAGTTTTATTTCATAATTATTACTTTCGAAATATCACACAAAATTGCCAAACTATAGGTTTACATACATATTCCATTACAAATAATGGCTCACATATCCATATATCCACACAGTAAAACCACTGATAAAACGTAGGTTTTTTTTCCATACATTGACTGTAAAAACGTCCTGTTGAGTTCACACCTTAATCACACTAGCTCGCGCTAGCAGACAATGCCACCGTTCGATAAGCCATGAAGATACTTCATATGTACCGGTACATCCGACTTAATCGTGGATAAAACAACATGGTGCCACTGCCATCAAATTTGCTTGCTGTTTCAAATAGTTGATATGATATGTTTATTGCAGGAAAGGCGCATCAACAATGCAAGGCACGTCGTGAGCATGCGTAAGTCTTTGTTATATTCTCCGTTTCAGAACCACATAGGCACTTTAATAAAATACACCATTTACACCTCTGCTTGGAGACTGTCATTGTAAAGATCATAACTTGCCTTTTCTTACGGCTGAAAAAGGACTTTTTGTTTGGTTAGTAATATATGCCGATCGTATACAGCTCATAATGTGATGAATTATATAGTTTCAATCAAAAATAAAACAACAATCTATTAAATAACCGATATATTCATACATATGACAATACTCGCTCTGATAAATCACCGCCAGGCCGTAAATTATAAAGAAGAGTTGTCTTTCTTATTTGGCCGATAAAATGTCGGGCAGTTGTGTACGGTTGTTTCATGGTTTGTGTGAGAAAATTCGCGTTGTTTTGACTCTTCACTGTAACCCAGCTGGCCTACTGTGTGGTCAAGCAAAGTTGATCGTTTGATCGACGAAACTGAGTGGCTCAACAATGAATATGTGTGCAGGGCATCTCAAATCCATGCAGTGTGTAACTTTCCTTGTTGGCATGCATGTTGTGTTCATGGTGTTACTCGTCGAGCGGACCGGGGTGGCGGATAATTTATGGAAATGCCGCAAACCTTGATGTTTTCTTTCACTGCTGCATGTTTGTTTGGCTTTAGCCACCTGTGGTTGGACAACGATATCAACCAGATGTCCAGGGTATTTAAATATTAAATGAACGAACGATGAGACAGTATTTATCCATCGATCCAACAAATCTACGATACCTGGGGCATTGACACTGTGTGTCATTGTCAAGTCAACTGGCCAATGAAGAATGGCAAAGTCCAGAAAGTTGCAGCCCGAGTTTTGAGATTTAGCAGTGAGTATTTATTTTGTCTGTCTATGTAATTGTTTTATGATACAAAAACTTGCTGAGTCAACATTTTTTTATTGTGCACAAAGCCGGCATTGGCAAAGGTTGTGTTTATAAATGAAACTTGATTGAGAAACATGTATCTTAAACACCAAAAATGTGCAAACATAGAGATTATAATATGGTTCTATGATATCGACAACTTCTAAAAAATGAAAATTATATGTTAGTAAAAACATTTTGTATCTCTTGATTGTTTGACTAATTGTTTGCCTGAAACTTGCAGAATAATACTTATCAAGTTTTGAAAATAATGATTTAGTGGTTGCACCATTTTATAAGGAGAAAACCAGCATGCATAACATTGGTAAAAGACATGAACAGAGAGAATTGATGTCACAAATATTTGGGGTTTTTTATTAGATAACAGGCCAGGTACTTGACTACATGAATAATAGATCTTCAATCACCCAAACCATTTCCAAAACCTTCAGTGACATACTGTACATGTTAATAATTGTAATATTGTGAAACGGTAATTTCTACATGTACTGAAACAGTAATTTGAATCAAAATATGTATTTTGTATTATTGTAAATTGTATATACAAATTGTTTGTCCTTTTCACGAACAGGTGACATCGCAATCACAGTCAGAGGTAGCAGAATTGCGGAAAGAAGTAGCTGATCTACAGCGGGCAGTCGCAGACCTCCAGGAAACAAAAAAGGCCCTCAGGGCAACGAATGAATCCTTAGTGGCTACAGTTTCTTCCCTTGCCGGTTAGTTGAATTTGGAGGAATTAATCGAAAGTCTTACCAAGTAATTCTCCTTAAGTAAAATTTGTATCGTAGTTAGCCCCGTGGGGCTGCTGGGTGTCGTTAAAGGGAATAGGGCCTCAGCCCCAGTATGCTTGTCGTAAGACCCGACTAAATTGGGGAATAGCAAGCTCTCTATAGTAACAAATTTCATAAATATTAAGCTCGTTATACATGTATTTAGCAAAGTTAATAAATTATCAATATTGTGAAAGGGGTTGTCGTCGCCGTGTTGCTGAAATATAACTGGTGCGACGTTGATTTGAACTCACTCGTATCGTAGTTAGTAAATGTAGCCCGGGAAACGTAACAGTCATATGCTGCTGACAGGAAAATCAGACTGACACAGTTCGTGGAATCAGAAAATGAACAAGTTTATTATGTACAAGGGGTAGCATGGAAAAGTCCCATAATATGCATGGGGAGACCAATACACCAGTCAATGTTTTTGGAGAAAATAAACAGGTTTCTGAAATTATCAGTCCTTCTCTTGTGTTGTTACTCTCCACACGAACATCGACAGTCCCAGCATAATTTGAGTCGAACAGTATTGAAAAGATCACACAGGATGGATTTTCATAATCGACGAGCACCGCCACAGATTATCAAAGATCGCAACAGCATCACCCAGTTCGACTTCAGATTTCAGACGAATTACCATCAGTCCATTCACGAACTTGCATCAGATAATTAGGCCACACAGTCTATGCAGGGTGGTATACCTAACTGTCTCTAGACTCTCCCTCCCGGGGTACGGTTCGTTAATTTACCCTGTTGGTCGAGAGCAAAACAGAATTCTATTAGTTACACAAACACGCTGTGTCTACAAAACAGCGTGGTTTCAGCCTATGGGGTACTATAATTGCTTCAACAACAATTTAATTCTAAGATATCAAATAACAACAATATTTCAGGTCTCTTTTCATGAACAAAAATAAATGAAATACTATCGAACATGTCACCAACGAGCGTGTTTACATACAAGGGGAAAGAACTTTTGACTATCACTGAGAGCGTACATGTACTGATGGGTTATAACATGTAAGCCTGGTCATAGTGGTACGATGTGACAAGTTACTTTTACGATAGTTCCATGAATTAGAATCAAACGAGCTCATTAGAAAAATAACTCCATCTAACTTATCAACACATCGTTATACATTATCTATGATGTTGTAACGCCTTTTTAAGAATTACCAATGATGTCTGACAAACGAAAAATGGCGCTTCACTAACTTCACGGCAATGTGCCAACTTTTAACAATTAATTTGTCCAAGGTTACTCAGTGTCATATATAAAACAAGTTATCTCTTAAAACCTTATGATATGGACAACACTATGAAAACAGTTCGGGTGTCTACTAACCTGTTGGTCGAGAGCAAAACAGAATTCTATTAGTTACACAAACACGCTGTGTCTACAAAACAGTGTGGTTTCAGCCTATGGGGTACTATAATTGCGCAATACATCGACCCCCGCTCAGAGAATTCCTACATTCGCTTTCTCTTAAGAGTTAGCTCCCCTCGACCATTACAGTGCAGGTTATGATCACCAATAAAAAATAAAAACACGAGGTGGCAAATACGACGGCATGGTGGTAGAATATTTACACAGGCCACAATCGACCTTCCAAAAAAAATGTCGTCCTCGACATTGTTAGAACACACGATACATTCAGCCAGTTTCAATCACCCTAATTACGGCTTCACAAATAAGTCGAGTGAGGCAGGCGTCCTTAAATATATCCTGCAGGGACAGTAGGGCCTTCACACGTTTAGCCCACTCTGGACCCTCAGGCAGCTGCTGAAGGTCCACAATAAAGTCTCCACTCGTCCACCAAGCAGGACGTCTCCTATGTCGAGGGTGAGCCACTGGGTGACGTTAGACAATCAATCAGCTTTTCAAATGCACCTTGCTGTTCTGCACCCCAGTGCCATGGTTGAGTTGGTGTAGCCCTGCGCTTTGCAGACTTCTTGCGGCAAGCATCTGTTCCGGCTAGCAGCGAGGTGAGGGGGCGCGCTATCAGGGAGAAACCTTTTACGAATTTCCGGTAAAATCCTGAGAAACCAAGGAATTTCTGAAGTTCCCTTACGTCGTTTGGTACGGGCCAATCCTTCAGGACCCTGATTTTATCCGCATCACACTCAATACCATCTTTGGAGATGATATGTCCCAGAAATTTGAGCTTTTCCTCCAGGAAGTGGCACTTCTCGGTTTCAGTTTGAGTCCAGCCTCCGCCAGCCTCTCAAGCACTTGTTCCAAGATAATCAGGTGTTCCTCGAGGGTCTTTGAGTAAACGATAATGTCATCAATATACACCAATATGCCTTTGAGATGTAGGTCACCCAGCACTTGTTGCATAAGACGCTGAAATGTTCCGGGGGCGTTTGTTAGCCCGAAAGGCATTTGGTTACATTCAAAGAAACCCAGTGGGCCTACTGTGAAAGCAGTCTTTTGCTTGTCTGCCTCCTCCATTTCCACCTGCCAGTATCCACTTTTCAGGTCCAACTTGGAAAACCAACGGCTACCAGCAACAGCTTCAAGTGTCTCGTCGATCCTTGGAATGTAATAAGAGTCCTTTACAGTTCTCCTATTTAATTGGCGGAAGTCCAAACAGAATCGCAGGCTCCCATCCGGTTTGCGTACAAGAACCACGTTAGAAGCCCAAGGGCTGCTGGACGGCCTGATGACTCCACTGTCCAACATTTGTCTCAAGTGTTGACGAACCTCCTCATAGAGTGCTGGTGGTATCCTCCGTGGCCGCTCCTTGAAAGGTACTTCATTGGTTAGCTTAATAGAATGTTTTGCAACTGAGGTTTTCCCAAGGTCAGTGTCATTCATGGAGAATACCTTCTTCCATTTAACAAGCAGAGATTTAAGATCCGTGAGGTCAGCACTTGTCTCCTCAAATGGGAATTTCTGAAAAAAGTCCTTGTCAGTCACTTCCAGTGTTTCATTCTCGGCTTGCAGATCAGCAGGCTGTAAGTTCCCGATGTGTGTACCTGCCCGCAATGTCACTGGTTCAGAGTTGCTGTTACACAACTGAACAGGAATACATGTTATACTGTCACCCAAGTTCACTACACTAGGAGTCAATGAGACTCCCTGAGGAAGGTATTTGGCTTGCTCTGCCACAGCAATGCCAGATGCACAGGGTACCGTCATTTGAGTCCGACCTTCGATGACCACACTCTGGCCACCCTCTAGTGTCAGGTTCGACTGCAGTCTAATGTTACTGTAAATATTCTTTGATCTGGTCATGTGACGCTTCCGGAGTTGCATCACCTTCAATGCCATCGCAAGAGGACTTGCCATCGGGCGTTGTAGGAACCTTGCACCACAGTCTTGATACAACTGATCCTCAAGAACGCGCAGCACATTTGTGCCAACAAGAAGTGGCACTCTACTGTTATACGGAGTTTCTGGCACCACTAGAACCGGGACAGCGACAGTTCTTTTCACCTTGTCAACAACAACCTGAAGTTCGAGTTCAACATAGCCCAGATACGGAAGAAGATGCCCACCAGCATTTTCAATCTTTAGGATATCGTTCAAGTCTTTCAAGGGGAGGCTATTCAGGTTACTTTTCCAAAAGGTTTCTGAAATGGTTGTCACCATACTTCCTGTATCCAAAAGGGAACAACATTCGTGCCCATTAACGAAAATGTTTAGTTCATTAGCACTCCCTACTAGATTAGCTTGGTCAGTCTCTGTCTCATCATTGAGGCCTTGAAATTGGCAGGCTTGCGGTGGCCCCTCCCCGGTCGCCTGTTCTAGTTTTTTGACTGACTCCCTTTTGTCGAGTTCAACAACCTGGACTGTACCCTCTGTGGATTCGATGGATTGACGCACTGGTGAGCGAAATGTCCATCCTCCGCACATTTATAACAGAAGAACCGCTTCTTCCTACCCTCGTGGTCCCTTGTTTCTGGCTTGGAGGTCTTATCTGGGGGTTTACGTGGCTGGGGTTGGCTATCACTCATTTCACTGACCTTCTTCGGTGTTTGTAGCTTGTCCAGCTGCTGTTGGAGTTCTTCCGCCGTTTTCTTCCAATCAGTTTCCTTTTTCAGCTCGGTTATATTTGCTGAGTGAACCACTGCACTCTTTTTCTTGAGACGCAGTTTCTTTTCAGTCCTGCGGCACTCCTCCCTACGGACTTTCCTAAGCAGGTCAGGAAAGTTGGGAGGATTGTCTACTACAGACTCGAGGTCCAGCTTCTCGATCATCGCCTCATCTGGGCAGCCACGTAGAAACTGTTTCAGCAGATACTCTGGTACCTGTCGGCTGGTCAGGCCATCGCGCTCCACAGCCTCCATGATTTGGAGATACAACCGTTGGATGTAATCAGAGGGGTTCTCTTTCTCATCTTGGTAAGTACACAAGAACTTCACTAACAGCTCGTGGCCGTCGGAGACAGTTCCATACATCTTTTCCAGCATGTCTAGGATGTCAGCTGCTGAAGACTCAGGCATGATCGCTAGTGCTTGTACCGTGTCCAGAGCCGGGCGAAGGAGAGACTGTACCAGAACTCTCTTTTTCTCTACTACTGATATGATATTGTCACCAATGACCTGTCGGGCGAGAAGTCTCCATGTTTCGAAATCGCTCTCACCATTTGGGGTAGGTTTCTTCCCCGAGAACAGCCTCAACTTGCGACTTTTATATCCGGACACTTCGTTTACGGTTAGCTGATGCGTACGTGCTGGCAAACCACTGTCCCCGCTATTTAAAACAGAGCTACCTGCCTCACTCTGTACACTACTAGTAGGGAGGGATTCTGCTACTTTTTGACGCATTTCGGGCCCAAGAGTTTGATACAATCTTTGAAATTCAGCTACCAGGTCAGGTTCGAGTAAAGTATCTATCAACTTGCGCTGTGTGCTATTGGGCTTAGCTAACTGAACCACTTCCATTCCAATCTGCTTTCGTTCCAATGCTAATGCTTTGGTCATAGACTCTCTGTTTTCAAAAGTTACAAATACTCGACCACTAAATGCCCCTGATTCATCCTTCACTTGGATTGATTTTTTAACAACCCCTACATCTTCAAATGCTTTAGCCAAATCTTCCCTAACAGGGGGTACGGAGAGGCCAGAAAGTACTACAGTAAAATCAGACATGCTGAAACTTTGGCGATCAAACACTTTCTCCAAAAATACAATCGCATACAAGGGCAAAAATATCTGATCAGTATGTCAGCCTATAGGGAGAGGGTACGTGGGGCAAATATGGCAATCAATAGTACACATATAACTACATGTGCATGCATAACATATAAACATACAGCAATAACAATTAATAATATCAACTGCAATGATATCACAAATAATATCAATCAATGACTATCAGGTTTGGTAATTTAGAAAATACCGGAATATCTGGTGAAGTGCAATTTATCAAAAAAAAACCACTACAGTCTATTTGCAATATGAAATGCAAATAAATGAAAGTTTTCTATCTGCCGTGTAGAAAGTACAGTTTCTTCTGTATCCTCTTTTCTGCAGCAAAGAAGATCAAAATACAGTCCACAGTTCAGGGTCGTGAAGTGTATTGCATCCGCCGAATTTCTAGTTGTCAACAGCCGTCGCCGCATCCACTGCAAACGTCCAAACACAATTCACTCACGTCAGACGGGGTTCGGTCCAAAAGTGCTAGAATCTCAATGCCGGCCAACTCTCTACGCACAATTCACCGATCACAAATTTACTTCATAAATTGGTAGAAAGCTGTCTTCTCACACGTCTCTCCTATACAGAGTATCACGTCGGGGTCACCATTTTTATGTAGCCCGGGAAACGTAACAGTCATATGCTGCTGACAGGAAAATCAGACTGACACAGTTCGTGGAATCAGAAAATGAACAAGTTTATTATGTACAAGGGGTAGCATGGAAAAGTCCCATAATATGCATGGGGAGACCAATACACCAGTCAATGTTTTTGGAGAAAATAAACAGGTTTCTGAAATTATCAGTCCTTCTCTTGTGTTGTTACTCTCCACACGAACATCGACAGTCCCAGCATAATTTGAGTCGAACAGTATTGAAAAGATCACACAGGATGGATTTT
>JAVTVY010015770.1:0-69120 GCA_036873755.1 Hanleya hanleyi | reverse complement strand
CTCAGGTATTGGCCGGCGTCGCTCAGGTATTGGCCGGCGTCGCTCAGGTATTGGCCGGCGTCGCTCAGGTATTGGCCGGCGTCGCTCAGGTATTGGCCGGCGTCGCTCAGGTATTGGCCGGCGTCGCTCAGGTATTGGCCGGCGTCGCTCAGGTATTGGCCGGCGTCGCTCAGGTATTGGCCGGCGTCGCTCAGGTATTCGTGGCCGGTGCCGTCGCTCAGGTGGCGTATTGGCCGGCGTCGCCAGGTATTGGCCGGTGTCGCCAGGTATTGGCCGTGTGTCGTCAGGTATTCGCCGGGCGCTGCTCAGGTATTGGCCGGTGTCGCTCAGGCATGGCCGGTGTCGCCTGTATTGGCCGGTGTCGCCAGGTATTGGCCGCGTCGCCAGGTATTGGCCGGCGTCGCTTCAGGTATTGGCCGGTGTCGCCAGGTAGCTGGCCGCGTCGCCAGGTATTGGCCGGGTGTCGCCACAGGAAGGCCGTGTCGCCAGTGGCTGGGTCGGCGTCGCTCAGGTATTGGCCGGCGTCGCCTGTACGCCGGGCCGGCGTCGCTCGTGTATTGGCCGGTGTCCGCCAGGTATTGGCCGGTGTCGCCAGGTATTGGCCGGTGTCGCTCAGGTATTAGGGGCCGGTGCCGCCTGCGGGGGTATTGGAAGCGGTGTCGCTCAGGTATTGGCCGCGTCGCTCAGGTATTGGCCGGCGCCGCCAGGTATTGGTCGGGTGTCGCCAGGGTATTACGGGCGTCGCTCAGGTATTGGCCGGCGTCGCTCAGGTATTGGCCGGCGTCGCTCAGGTATTGGCCGGCGTCGCTCAGGTATTGGCCGGCGTCGCTCAGGTATTGGCCGGCGTCGCTCAGGTATTGGCCGGCGTCGCTCAGGTATTGGCCGGTGTCGCTCAGGTATTGGCCGGTGTCGCTCAGGTATTGGCCGGCGTCGCTCAGGTATTGGCCGGTGTCGCTCAGGTATTGGCCGGTGTCGCTCAGGTATTGGCCGGTGTCGCTCAGGTATTGGCCGGCGTCGCTCAGGTATTGGCCGGCGTCGCTCAGGTATTGGCCGGCGTCGCTCAGGTATTGGCCGGTGTCGCTCAGGTATTTGTTCTCAATATTAACTTGCAGTCTATACATACTCTCTCGTTTGGGTCGTTTGTTTTTGCATCTGGCGATCAAATTGTTCATCATTTTCCAACAGATGACACCGGGGCTATTACATGATGGAGAATGAAGCGCTTTGTCAGTGTCGGGCCTCACAGGTATATGTTCTGAATACGAACTTGCAGTCTATACATACTTCCTCGTTTGGGTCGTTTGTTTGTTTGTTTGTTTGTTGTTGTTTTTTCATCTGGCGGTCACATTGTTCATCATTTTCCAACAGATGACACAAGGGCTATTACAAATTTGCTCTGAAATATTTAGATCTAATACG
Organism: Hanleya hanleyi; assembly: GCA_036873755.1. Taxonomy (NCBI): domain Eukaryota; kingdom Metazoa; phylum Mollusca; class Polyplacophora; order Lepidopleurida; family Hanleyidae; genus Hanleya; species Hanleya hanleyi. The sequence continues at coordinate 67,701 of JAVTVY010015770.1, read as the reverse complement.
GCTCCACTGCTGTCAGGGACCTTGTGGTCACGCCCTTCAAGATGATCACATGAACAGCTACAGTAAAAGCCTGGCTGTCATACAAATCATAACAGGAATAACTTTTGGTTCTTGTGATGTTTCTTTTAGAAATATGCAGTCAGTATATTTGTCTGTGAGGTCGTATAACTTATTGTCAGTACGCCGAGATATTTTTCCGCCACCCTTTTAATGTTGTGTTTAATGTAGGAATTATTGGGGCAGGTTGGATAGTCATATATGGGATATGCAGAATTTTTTTTTTATATCGGTATGTTTTTAGGTTCGCTTGAGGCTGATTATATCGTCTCATATCAGAAATTCAGGAATCTTTTTGTATAGATGAGTTATTTCGACCTTTCAAAACATATGTTACGAAGACATAGAACATGGAAAACTATTATTAAACAAGAGGAAAATGAAACCAGTCAAAGATCAGTACAGACGACAGATAGTATGAGAATTTGTATTCATGGGAAACCTGTGTAATTTGTACACAAACCACTCACACAAAGATACAAAAGCCATTTACAACAGTGTAAACAGTCATTCGGGAATGTCAGGTAGAGTCGAAGCTTGGCGGAACAACTCTTGTGTATATTTTCCGAAGATTGCCGAGTTTCAAGCACGTGCCCGACTTTTGACAGCCAACTTGATAAGGGATCGGTTTCACCTGCTCGACTGAGATAGACATCAACGTTAAACGAACGAACGTGGTATATCTCGTTTTTGCGTATGAAATTTATTTTGAGTCCATTCGACAGCTAGAAACGTGTGATAAAAATCTCTAAAACGTACATATCTGAACTCTATATCGGCCATGCAAGATTTTTCTGATTTTCGACCAGGTCGCGTTGACAGGGCTGGTCAGCTCGTGGACAGCCTGGATATTGACTTGGACACTGATCACTTTCTGGAAAATGATCCAGCTTTCAAAGACATTGGCAAACGTAAACCCAGACGGTATCGCACGACGTTCAGTAATTTCCAGCTCCGAGAGCTGGAGAGGATCTTCCAGACCACTCATTATCCTGACGTCTATACAAGGTATATACAATATAATAATTTATTTGATATAATATTATTGCCATATTATATTATCTATTATATAATTTTGACTGAAATATATTTTTGATATAATTGCTAACCATAAGCCTAAAAATTAAATAACCATATGGGAAGTTTATTGACTCTAATTAAAAAATATATGATTTATGTCTTTTAAATCCTTAATGTAACTACAAGTAATTGGTCTATGCTGTTAGATAATCGAATTAAATGATATACAGCTGATAGGACTAGGATTTTTTTCGATATTATAACTATAGAATTAAACAATATCCCAAGCTAAATAAATTGAATTGTTTGTTTTCCATGAGAAGAGAACGGAATTGTATGTGTCTGATAAACCTGCATTTCAGATAAACTTTCATCCAACGGATTTTGTATAAATCAACCTCGATGAAATTAATGTAAATTATACACTTAACTTAACGTATACATATATTGTCACAAGAATTATCATATATATAGCGATGTCAATTTCTGTCGAGTTTCCTTTCAGTGAATTTGGAGTCTAAGAGAGAGTTTTATTTTCAATCTCGATTTATGTCTCATTTTCTCTATTGTATTTTCTCCATTGAAAAACCAATGACCCTGATTCAATGGCGAGAAAGCCGTCCTCCGCCATGATGTATAGTACACAGAAGGTTCAATCGGTTCATAAAACTCTCCAGTGAAGACCATTAACTCATAACTTAAACTTAAATATAACCATGGTAAAACAAACTGTTCTCAAGGATTTCGCATTCCCCAACGAAAATGAGATATAAAAATATAATTTGGGATATTACTATAAAAAGCTAGTCACACATAGTTAAAGCTGTAGATACAAATATAATATACGCGTTGGGAAAACATAGGTCAGGAAATTCTTGCCCGTGAACACGTGTTTGTTTTCACAAAAAATCGGTATCTTTTTATTTAAATTTTCATAATACTGACATTGCATCTCCATAACATCGCTTCTATTGCAAGTTATACTACCATCATCAGATTTCAGTCTAGTTATATACATTTCACTGAAGATCGCTCTTTTCTTCATTGAGGAAATATGCCCTCGAACGCTCACTTATTTCCGTCCCTAACTCCCCTAACTTTCTTTGTAAATCTTCTATGTTTTCATTGTTCCTCAGATTTTTCCTCTGTTGTTATTTTACTGTATATTCCTTGTTATTCATTTTACCAAGATCCCAACTAATGCTTCAATTTTATTTGTTCAATGTATACGTTTAGAGCATCTAAATATACCTTATCTTGCAGCAAATGAATTTTCAATATGAATGTCCATTTTCAACATTTATGCCAAGGCATCTTGAATGACCGGCATACTCGTGGTGCTCACTTTTATAGCGTCCCCGCATCCGGCTTCCATATATATGACCTCAAATAGGCAACGACGCGGAAGAGCGAATACGACAATAGGCAACAACGCGGAAGAGCGAAAATACGACAACGCGAAAATGCGAAAACGCGAAAACCCGACACAAAAACGCGAAAACCCGACGCGAAGACGCGAAAACATTTTCGCGTTTTTGCGTAGGGTTTTCGCATTTTCGCGTTTTCGCGTCGGGTTTTCGCGTTTTCGCATTACTATTATAGATGCGAAAATGCAAAAACGCGAGATAGCCGCATCCGGCTTCCATAGTCATACAGATGTTCATTTTGTTTTCAAGAGACTCTTGCAACGAAAATCAGAATAACTTTTAACGATTGAAAGACCATTCGTTTATAAAACAGCCCAGAGCAAAAGCAAATATCTAAATACTTGTATATGGCAAGCCGTTTCAGTATTTAATCGGTTATTCCACATATGTTGAAAACTTTTGCACATATGTACAAAAGAATTCCACATATGTGTAAAAAACAGTTTTTAGACATATGTGCAAAAGTTTTACACATATGTTGAAAAGTTTTACACATATGTGGAAAAGTTTGACACTATGTAAAATAAATTAACTATTTCACATATGTTGAAAAGTTTTATACATATGTGCAAAACTTTTCCACATATGTCAAATAAAGTGTTTTTCTACATATGTGCAAAAGTTTTGTACATATGTTAAATAAATTCCAGGAGAGTTAATGGAAAGGAAATGGACTGCTCCCTGTGGTATAATCTCTCGTGAATGTTTTATATCTAACGACCATTTCAAAATGGCGCTGTCCCTTCGGGGTTTGTTTCTCGTCTCTCCGACTATGCGAGACAAGTGGAACTACAGTGAGGACACGGAAGCTTATAATAATAATAGTAGTACTATATTATCTCAGATTCAAGGTCCATACATGACTATTTTCCTTAAACGCACCTCTACTCCTATAGCTAACGCAGATCGTACAAACTGCGGTATAGCACAGGGGCGTGTTGTTGGTCAGTTATTAATTATGATATTATATTCTTATATACTCTCACCCTACTCCATAAATATGAGTACGAGGAGAGCATATATGAAAATTAAGATCCTAAATTATTAACTGACCATCAACAAGCCCCTGTGTGCGGTAGCTAAATGTGGTACAGAGTACGATGGGTCCATGCAAACTTCAAACGAAAGAGGAGAGCGGGGTTGGGGTAGTAACAAAGCCTGAATTAACCAGACATCTGACATACAGGACATCAAAATATGGTAGTGTAGAAGTAATCAGCTGGGTCACAGATAAATAAACACACCAACTCAAGTCTCTTACAGCCATTTCAAGGTCAACCTTACTGAATATGTTATCATTGTGGAAAGATTGTTCCTTTGTTTGCAGGAGGAAAAGGCGCCAAAATGATACCAGGGAACAGTCGATGCCTACGGCAGATGTCGCAACTTTTAGACATATGTGGAAAAGTTTTGCACATATGTGAAATAAAATAACTATTTCACTTATGTTGAAACGTTTTTTACATATGTGTAAAAGTTTTAGACATATGTGCAAAAACCTTTTTTTCAACATATGTCGAAAACTTTTAGACATATGTGTAAAAGTTTTACACATATGTTGAAAAGTTTTATACATATGTTAAATAAATTAACTATTCCACATATGTTGAAAACTTTTGCACATATGTCAAAAAGTTTTCAAAATATGTATAAAACTTTTACACATATGTGGAATAAATTCGCACTTTTAGACATATGTTGAAAAGTTTTATACATATGTTAAAAACTTTTTGACATATGTGCAAAAGTTTTCAACATATGTGGAATAACCGATTAAATACTGAAACGGCTTGCTATACTTGTAACCCTTAATTGACCAAAAAGCCATACAAATGTTCACTTTATTGTTTGCAAAACACTCATGCAAAGATCCTCGAATTAATTCTTATCTGGTAGACTACCATACATATGCTCACTTTGATCACTAATCACCCCTCCCCACTGGTGGAAGGTCATACAAACGTTTACTTTTTTCGAAGAACACCTCAGCAATCCGAGTAGCAATTAAGTAAAGGAAGGCCATACAAATGTCTCTGTTGCTGAAACAGTTGGTTGAAATATATTTAGATTACTCCATACAGATGTTCACTCAGGTCGTATGTCCATAAAGCACCACGGCAAAAAATATCCGATGGAGTGATAAATAATGCATAACTTACCTTACGAACGTAGCTGTTCGTACGCACAACAACAAAGAACATTTGATAACCCCTGACGGTAAAGAATCATTTAATGTTCAGATTGCTAATAACACCCAAGCCAGGAACGTCTGACTCAGGTATCAGGAGACGTTTATGTTCCCAAACACTCAGACAAAACACATTGAATAACTCCAAAGAACTCGAGAGTTTGTTTGTCTGAAAACGATCAAGACAAATTGAGCAGACATTTTTTTTTATATTTTTGTAAAGATATGGGTTTGGTTAATTGAATATGATTGATGATTTTAGGTTTTAGATGGGAATAATTTAATTAAATGCAAAGCAGGGCACCCAGATATGAGTGTTCGCATGATATGGTTCATTTTGCTCCGGTGTAAAATGACGCCCACATGTCTTCCCTTCAAGTCTTTTATACGGCAAGGACATTGAATCTAAATTAGCATCAATTCACTCATTTTGATACATTTCAGGAGGGTAGACGGGCAGGTATCTCGGGGTGCTAAGGGCAAATTAATTACCAGTCCAGGATAAAGTATGACAAAGGGAAAGTCGTATAAACAGATAAATGGATTGTCAAATTCATGCATTAATGCATTAAGCCATTCGGGCAGATGAAGACTAACAGATATCCACAATATTATTTTAAGTGTAAGTATTCTCTTTATTTCAGGGAAGAATTGGCAATGAGAATTGACCTGACTGAAGCTAGAGTACAGGTATGTAAAATCCTTCTCAGCAGAATAGAGAAATAAGCCAAATATTGCACTGTAGGGGGCCTACTGATGACGACATTCATACCCGAAAGTTTTGGTAAATGGTAAATACGTAATGGTCAATTCCACGTCACTCACGTTACACTCTTACGTTTTTTCATTCATATTTACTGATGCTCATTCGCCTTATCATTTTTGCATCTGCATATATTGTGCATGTAGACAGCCTCGTTCGCAAACTACTTCTTCAAATGGAAATTATTCCAATTTGTTTCAAAGTCTTATCTGATTCAAATTTAATTACTCGTCACTCACGTTACATGAAAAAGAACACAGAAATTTGGGTCACAAACTCATTCTTGAAAATATCTCTGGCATCAGTTTTCAACAAACTGGCACCTGTTTCTATAAATTAGGCAATACCAATCCTAAGCAACAGTAGCAATATAAAGTAACATTATGGGTCTATTAATAGGATTAGCTTAATTTTGACAATTTGGGATTTTCCTTGAATGAATTTCTTCAAAATCATAATTTTCTCGTGTTCTGAGATGTTAAACCTCCATATTTGGAAGAACGATGTGTTTTTTGAATGAAAAATGCTGGCGATATTCTGAAGGAATCAGAAGCGTATTCCAGTCATTGAATAATTTTCCAGAGAATTTAAGACTTTTACCAAATGTCCATATTTACATGGAATTACCTAATTTTGGAGAATCAAATTTATTTGACCGATTTGCAGATGGAGTAATATTAACCTCTTTTATGTTGTAAATAAAAATACTCAAACTCAAAAGTTAACCAGCTATTCCTTTTATGATAGATAATTACATGGAGATAATTACAAAGTTATTTCAAGCGTGATATATTATCGATATCACGGAATAATGTTAGTCATTTTGTAGAGTTTAGTTTGTTCTACACAATGCAGAAAAGAAAATTTATACAGAGTTTACTACTTATTATAGAGAAGCTCCAAAGTAGACGACTAATTAAAATGGACAGGCTATAGAATTTTCCAACTGCAGAACTTCGCAAAAACACTCTCACATGCATCATAAAAGTTTGGAGCTGAAGATAAATCTGGTGTCTATGTACAACGGGTGCCAGAATCTTCCAGTTTTTGTAGTGCATAATAAATGTAATAATAACTACATAAGAGTGTTAATTATATGTGTATATAGTCGGGGCGACCATATATATGTGTATATAGTCGGGGCGACCATATAATTATATGTGTATATAGTCGGGGCGACCATATAATTGTACATAAGTCGGGGCGACCATATAACTATATGTGTATATATAGTCGGAGCGACCATATAATTGTACATAATTCGGGGCGACCATATAACTATATGTGTATATAGTCGGAGCTACCATATAATTGTACATAATTCGGGGCGACCATATAACTATATGTGTATATAGTCGGAGCGACCATATAAATGTACATAATTCGGAGCGACCATATAATTATATGCGTATATAATCGGGGCGACCATATAATTTGTAACAGTGTAGAATCAATAGGTTTCTTCTTTGTCATGAAGTAGAGGTATACTTGATATTTGGTGATGTGCTGATTAAAAACAGATCCATGATGGCGAAAGAAATTGTACAGACAGTAAATGTTAAGACGTGGACAGACTGACGAACAAAACTAGTTATCTAATTATAGCACTGTGTGTACCGACGACCGTATATAATTAATAAATTGAATATCAAGAATGGAAGATCTTTGTTTCTTTCTTTCACTGGAATCCATAGCTAAACGTACTTCGTCATGGATATGTAATCTAGACCCCCACTGTATGGTGCGATTGTGATAGGAACTAGTACAATTCTACTTTCTTTTGAAACGCTTTATCCCCAGAATTATTTTATATGATAAAATGTAACAATGCATTTTGTTATGGGGAACCCTACGAACAGAATCTTCATTATTATTTCAGCATTATTGATTCTTCGAGAAAAACTATGTTACTTTGTCCACATGCATCGACGCTTTTTCGTTCACACAATTTAAAAACTTAAATCCCTGATTCACATTTTGTTATATAATGGTAACGTATTGTGTTGGCGAGTTCTTTGACCAGGTGAAATGGACAAGAATAAGAATTGTGTGTTCAATTTTTACTCTTCATGTTACTTAATTTGCTGTATTTAATAACGGATATATTTCAAGCCAATTTTCCAATGGCTGTCTAGTTCCTATATATGGATTTCTCTTTATTTCTGACGAAACCAGTGTGTGTGGGGACATCGGCCAGACCTAGTCAATGAAAATTGTTGGCGCGCACCGATGGTTCTATTATGACACTTTGATAGATATGCATTATGGGTGTTTTAACTCTCATTAACACGGTCCATCAACCTTTATAATGTATAGCAAGGCATGCATCTAATATATGCCCGCAAGGGTACTTTTCACATGTATGCTAAAAAAACAAAATCCCAGAAACGTTGCTGGTTTTATTCAAGTTGGACCATCTGAACTGAGAATATGACGTCATTGTCCGGTCAATCCTCACACCGATTGTAAGATGTTCATTTTTCTTCGGACGTGTGTGGCACATTTTGTCTCGATGTTTACCGTAGTATTTATTTAATACTCTGATAACCGAACACGGTAACACATTGTTGGAAAGCTGTTTAGGAGGTTTTAAACTGAATAGGACATTAAAAGGTACAAGCAGGACTAACTAAGAGGGGTGTAACATGAGCCTGACACCAGGACAACATGGTCTTTCAAGATAATCAGGTAAAAAGCATTCAGCTGTGGTTTGGGTGGGTAAGACGTTTGCGGCCCCAACCCTTCACGTTCGGCTATGTAAAAGGGTCCAGAAGGCACATTTAAGGGAACAAAGCCCGGGGACAGGACCCCGGGATAGGGTTACCCTCTCACGTGTCAACGGTGTGGTTATCGCTCCTCCACCTGTCTCATGGCCATTTGACGCTAACAGTCGATGAAAGGTACTAATTGGCAGAACATCCCATCGTGAAAAGAACGTTTACAACTCGAGTATTTATTGCAACTAATTGGTGTGTTCATTTCAAGATTTCCCTCAATGCTGAAGACACACACCACGATAATTTGAAGTGTGAGGTCCGTCTAAGGCAGAACACTATACCTGAGATAAGAATCTATATATTATTCATACTTATCCGTTCCTATTTACTCTGATCAGTTTTAAATATATCATTAGATAATGAAAATATTAAGTAATGTGAATTAGTGTACCTGGTGAATTATAACAAAAATGAAATCGGGAGATATATTGTAATGTCAATCCTGTAGGATCATATAGATAATGCGAAGTCGAACCTGCATATCATGTAGAATGTTATGTCAATCTCGTGAAAACATACTTAGCATTCAAGTGATTTATATAATGATAGTTCCTACTTCCCACAGGCGCCTACATGCCAGCAAAATCTCTCCATTGAGGTCCTATTGGACGTTAACTATACGATTCCATAGGATGTAATGCTAATCTCGTAGGGTCCTAGGATCATATAGGATGTATAGTCGATTATGAATCATCTTATAAGACTTAATGTCAATCATACAGAAAAAATGGGATGTAATATCAATCGTGTAGGATCCTATGCGATGCGATATGAATCATGTATGATCATATACGATGTATCGACTATCCTGAAGAATCCTATAGGATGTAATGTCAATTCTATAGGATCCTATAGGATGCAATGTCAAGCTTATATGCTAGTTTGGAAAGTGATCCTGCATAGTCCAGTCAGTGATTGGAGATTATAATGATGTTCATGATGATGCCAACGATAACCGATGAAGTGGTTAATGAAATAGTGACGTTAATACTGATGGTGGTGATGTTAATGATGTTCATGATGATGCCAACGATAACCGATGAAGTGGTTAATGAAATAGTGACGTTAATACTGATGGTGGTGATGTTAATGATGGTCATGATATAAGCAGAGTTGATGATGTTAACGACGATGATGTTAATGACGATAAAAATGACAATCTTTCGTAAACATTGACAAGAAAACATCCATCCAATGTATCTGCCCACTCTAGAAATGTGTTAACGATCCTGCGTGCTTCGAAAATATATGAAAGTTTTACACTGCCAATAATCTGTAGCAACTACATGTACTAATGACACAAATGTCGCAATTGCGACATTAGCTGGCGACTCTACATGCAGAGTCGACGACTAATGACGCAAATACGACATTTGTGTCATTAGTAGTTGTAATTACAATTTTTCATCGTAGTACTTGCGACATTAACGGTTAACAGTGTACATCTCAACTGCTAATGTCACAACAAAGACTCTTTGTAACCTGGTCAGGGTACCAGTAATTTTTTCATGTGAATACCTATCCATATGATATCTCCGTTTCCATGCGGAGTTAGAGCCTTGTCAGAAGATAACTAGATATAGGCTGATGACATTGACCTTTTGATATGTGATGACTACGTCACCTGTGCGCTGACCTATGATCTCGACTTTGACCTTGACCTTTACTTTGACCTAGTTTTGTTAATTTAATGGGTTAAAATATGCATATTTCCGTTGGTACTCAACCGAGAATTTTTATATTTCGCTACGCACTAGTCCTGGCATCCCACTATTGGACAATATCTCGGATAGTTACACTGAACCGAATTGACACACTGATCTAGGAATGTTTCTAGAAATGTTCGACTCTCGATTTCGAGGTCATTCTGGAGCTCAAGGTCCATTCTGACCTCGAATTCGTGAGTGAAGAACGAAGTTTGGATCAAATACTTGAAACGTTTGTTTCGAACCAAAATTTCACCTCAGGGGGTATCATGGGATTTTATTTTCTCCGGTTGACCTCAAACTTTAAGTAGGCCATATTTTGATTAGTGGATATATCAAAGATTTAGTCATACATCATGTGTGATATATTTTTTCCTCAAATAATTACTGGTCCCCAGTTGTGACAAAAAGCGTCAACATGCTCGCTACCACCATAGTCGCCTGCTATTGCGTTTTGACATCAGCTGGCGACCTGACAACCGCTAATGACACAATTGTGCCATTAGTTGTTGCTAGAATGCTCACCGCAAAGAAAAGTCGGTTAAAACATCGTCGGCGGACGTTTGAAATTGAGCTTTTGGTTGATTTGGCCTTTTCTTATGCAGTTTAATATGGATTGTTTAGTATATAAGAAATAATACATCTAATCAAAACTAAGCAAGGATTTCAAAATCACCATGTCTGATGTTTTAGATATACTATAGGTAATCACTAAAATGTATCGAAAATACCAAACCAAATGCAATTCAAACGTCTGTCTGGGCTGTAGTATAGTATGAATGAAATAGGACTGTGTGCCTTTAAGGTATAAGAGGTTTTCCTCTCTCTCTCTGGATCGCAGTTAATTGTGCAAAATTGAAGAAATTATTTTTTGGCCTCACAACACATAGAAAACGAGAGTCAGTCTGACGCAATATTTTGGGTATGCACGCAATGGACACTGAAATTTGAAGTCAAATTCGATTTTGATCCAAAATAATTGGGTCAAAACGACTCAAAAGGTTTGGGTAGAAATCGAATTTGACTAAAAAACTTTGGTGTCCGTCACGTCAAAACCGACAAATATTGAGCCAGGTTGACTCTCTCTAACAGTGAAGCGTTTAACAGCAACGGTGAATTTTCTCGGATAAGCCCCACACCTTTCAACTATTAAGAAAAAGTCATATAATTCGCCTGGCTCCACACGTTGTTTAAACTATACCATATATGTAGGAAGAGACCGTGTCGTGTGGTATGTCATCTAAAGGGCGAGAGCTTTATTCAATAAATTAGTTTTGACAGCAAATATTCACAATTTCAATGTAAACTTAGTTTATTTGGTAGTAAAAGCCATTCGATGTGTAATTTTGTTAAATGAATTAACTTATTCTTCCCAGACAGCCGTCTAGTTAACATGGTATTTTAAAAAATATAGTTGTTTTATTTCTTTTGTTTGTGAAATATGTCGCAGCATGTTCTTACGAGGGTCTGGCGTGTAAAAACCATTAAGGAATCAACCCCTGAGTTTACCGTTCAACTGTGTGGTGACAACTCTGTTGGGAGAGTAAATAGTATGACAGGCGATTTTAATAAGTTTCCCAAATCATGACCAACCGCAGACGTGTTGCAACTGAATGGAACTGAATACAAACGTCAAGACAGCTGACAGTCTTAGTTTGGCATTCAATAGCCAGACAGGCAGGGCAGCTCTCGACCCTCGTGATTCAACAACTCAACTCCTCTCATACCATTCTGTGCGAGTTCATTTCCTCCATCTGGCATGAAGAACAAACACTGCTTAATTTACTTATTTAACTGCGTAAAAAATAAATCAGTAATTAAATGGAAATAAAAAATAGAATTTAGTCCGTGTATAGCGGTACACAGTTTCGTCCCGACAGATGATTGTATAGTTGTGACATACCCTGTCATAACTGTTATATATATATACACTATCAATGGTGATTAATCTATAAAACTGCACCTGGTTATCTAATTGATCGATCACGTGATTAATAGGTTGATCATTTTGAACAAATGTTACAATATGATCACATATGTCCCTCCAACTCCAACTACACCTCTGACGGGTGTTCAGTGACTCACACAGCTGACTGAGTGGTGAAATCTACACCTCTGCCGGGTGTTCAGTGACTCACACAGCTGACTGAGTGGTGAAATCTACACCTCTGACGGGTGTTCAGTGACTCACACAGCTGACTGAGTGGTGGAATCTACACCTCTGACGGGTATTCAGTGACTCACACAGCTGACTGAGTGGTGAAATCTACACCTCTGATTGTATGATGAAATTTACATATGTGAGATAGAACTCAAATCTGTAATGATCTGATGAAACCTAAACCTGTGACTGACTGACGAATTTTCATCGCTGGCTGACTGATGAAGACTACACCTGTGACTGACTGACGAACCTACACCTTTGACTGACTGATGAACCTATACCTATGACTGACTTGTGACACCTTTAGCCGAGACAGACTGACTGATGACACACATGTTAATGAATAATGAACCTATACCTCTGACTGTCCTATAAAACCTACGCCTGTGACTGAATGAAACTACACATGTGACAGACTGTTGAAATATTCAACGGTGACTGAATGGTGAAACCTACACCTGTGACTGTCTGATGAAACCTAAACATGTGACTGACTGGTGAAACCTTCACCGACGACTGACTGATGCAACCTGCACATATGATTGACTGACGAAACCTACACCTGTTACTGACTAATTGAACCTACATCACTGACTGCCTGATGAAACCTGTACCTATGACTAACTGGTGAAACCTACACCTGTGACCATCTGACGAAACCAGAACCTGTGAGTGTCTAATGAAACCTTCATCGGTGACTGGCTGATGAAGTCTACACTTGTGACTGACCGATGAAATTTGCACCTGTGTCTGACTGGTGAAACATACACCTATGATTGTCTGATGAAACCTGTACCTGTGACTGTCTGACGAAACAAATACATGTGACGGTCTGACGAAACCTACACCTGTGATTGATAGACGAAACCTTCAGCGGTGATTACCTAATGAATCTACATTTGTGACTGACCGATCAAACTCCCGCATGTGACTGACTGACGAAACCTTCACCTGTGACTGACTGACAAAACCTTCAGCGGTGACTGGCTGATGAAACCTGTACCTGTGCCTGACTGATTAAATCTGCACCTGTCCTTGACCGATGAAACCTCCAGCGCTGACTCATGAAAACTACACCTGTGCCTGACTGATGAAACCTACATCTGTGACTGACTGATGAAACCTTCAACGATGACTGACTCATGAAAACTACACCTGTGTCTGACTGGTGAAACTTGCACCTGTGAATGACTGATGACACCTCCACCGGTGATTGGCTGTAAATCTTGCACATGTGACTGTCTTTTGAAACCCGCATCCGTGATTGACTGAAAATTACAACACATATTAGGGAAGCGGGAAGAGGTGCCGACATACTGACAGAGCCACATGACTTCACAGTATAGTCTTCTGGTTAACCTATTCTAAAGCACAAAGCAAGAATCTAACGATTCGTGATATGTGTTGTATCTCAGGCACGCTTTTATTATACCTGTTCATGTGGCAACTTGGATGACATGACCACACGGCCCCTAGCACCGACATAAGCCGTATTAGATACAAATCTAGAGAGCTATGGTGGAAATGCTCTGACAACTCGTATATTGGTAATTGGTGAGCTGTGTCGCTGTGAAAACCTACACTTGTGATTTACCGATGAAACCTTCAGCGATGACTGACTCATGAAAACTACATCTGTTACTGACTGATGAAATCTACACCGGTGACTGACTGTAAACCTTACACATGTGACTGTCTGATGAAATCTTCAGCGTAGACTGACCCACACCTGTAACTGACTGATGAAACCTTCAAAGCTGATTGCCTGAAGAAATCTTCAGCGGTAACTGACTGACAAAACCTAGACATGTGACTATCTGATGAAACCTTCAATGGTGATTGCTTGATGAAACCATCAACGGGGATTGTCTGATGAAACATTCACTGTGATTGATGACTTTCCAACGAAACCATCAACGGTGATTGTCTGATGAAACATTCACTGTGACTGATGACTTTCCAACGAAACCATCAACGGGGATTGTCTGATGAAACATTCACTGTGACTGATGACTTTCCAACGAAACCATCAACGGGGATTGTCTGATGAAACATTCACTGTGATTGATGACTTTCCAACGAAACCATCAACGGGGATTGTCTGATGAAACATTCACTGTGACTGATGACTTTCCAACGAAACCATCAACGGTGATTGTCTGATGAAACATTCACTGTGACTGATGACTTTCCAACGAAACCATCGACGGGGATTGTCTGATGAAACATTCACTGTGACTGATGACTTTCCAACGAAACCATCAACGGGGATTGTCTGATGAAACATTCACTGTGACTGATGACTTTCCAACGAAACCATCAACGGGGATTGTCTGATGAAACATTCACTGTGACTGATGACTTTCCAACGAAACCATCAACAGGGATTGTCTGATGAAACATTCACTGTGACTGATGACTTTCCAACGAAACCATCAACGGGGATTGTCTGATGAAACATTCACTGTGACTGATGACTTTCCAACGAAACCATCAACGGGGATTGTCTGATGAAACATTCACTGTGACTGATGACTTTCCAACGAAACCATCAACGGGGATTGTCTGATGAAACATTCACTGTGACTGATGACTTTCCAACGAAACCATCAACGGGGATTGTCTGATGAAACATTCACTGTGACTGATGACTTTCCAACAGGAAACCATCAACGGGATTGTCTGATGAAACATTCACTGTGACTGATGACTTTCAACAAAACCATCAACGGGATTGTCTGATGAAACATTCACTGTGACTGATGACTTTCCAACGAAACATCAACGGGGATTGTCTGATGAAACATTCACTGTGACTGATGACTTTCCAACGAAACCATCAACGGTGATTGTCTGATGAAACATTCACTGTGACTGATGACTTTCCAACGAAACCATCAACGGGGATTGTCTGATGAAACATTCACTGTGACTGATGACTTTCCAACGAAACCATCAACGGGGATTGTCTGATGAAACATTCACTGTGACTGATGACTTTCCAACGAAACCATCAACGGGGATTGTCTGATGAAACATTCACTGTGACTGATGACTTTCCAACGAAACCATCAACGGGGATTGTCTGATGAAACATTCACTGTGACTGATGACTTTCCAACGAAACCATCAACGGGGATTGTCTGATGAAACATTCACTGTGACTGATGACTTTCCAACGAAACCTTCCCCGGTGATTATTTGATGAAACCTACATGTGTGGCTGACATGAAACATTTAACGGTAACTGACTGATTAAACCTATATCTCTGACTGACTGATGAAATCTTCAGTGATGACCGACTGATGAAACCTATATCTCTGACTGACTGATGAAATCTTCAGTGGTGACCGACTGATGAAACCTATATCTCTGACTGACTGATGAAATCTTCAGTGGTGACTGATCGATGAAATATACACCTGGGACTGGCTGATGAAACCTCTACGGACGACTGACTGATGAAACCTACATATGTGACTGACTGAGGACACCTTTTCCTCTGACTGACTGACTGACTGACTAGTGAATCCTTCACCTGTGACTGACTGACGAAACCTTCAGCGGTGACTGACTGATGAGACATACACTTGTGACTGTCTGATGAAACCTGTACCTGTGCCTGACTGCTTAAACTTGCACCTGTGACTGACCGATGAAACCTTCAGCGCTGACTCATGAAAACTACACCTGTGCCTGACTGATGAAACCTACACCTCTGACTGACTGATGAAACCTTCAACGCTGACTGACTCATGAAAACTACACCTGTGTCTGACTGGTGAAACCTATACCTGTGAATGACTGATGACACCTCCACCGGTGAATGGTTGTAAACCTTGCACATGTGACTGTCTTTTCAAACACGCATCCGTGACTGACTGATAAAACCTACACTTGTGACCTACCGATGAAACCTTCAGCGGTGACTGAATGATGACACATACACCTGTGACTGTCTGATGAAATCTGTACCTGTGCCTGACTGATTAAATCTGCACCTGTCTCTGACCGATGAAACCTTCAGCGCGGACTGATGAAAACTACACCTGTGCCTGACTGATGAAACCTACACCTGTGACTGACTGATGAAACCTTCAACGCTGATTGCCTCAAGAAATTTTCAGCGGTAACTGACTGACAAAACCTAAACATGTAACTATCTGATGAAACCTACAACGCTGATTGCCTGAGGAAATCTCCAGTGGTAACTGACTGACGAAACTTAAACATGTAGCTATCTGATGAAACCTTCAATGGTGATTGCTTGATGAAAACTTCAACGGTGATTGTCTGATGAAACATTCACTGTGACTGATGACTTTCCAACGAAATCTTCCGCAGTGATTGTCTGATGAAACATTTACTGTGACTGATGACTTTCCAACGAAACCATCAACGGTGATTGTCTGATGAAACATTCACTGTGACTGATGACTTTCCAACGAAACCATCAACGGGGATTGTCTGATGAAACATTCACTGTGACTGATGACTTTCCAACGAAACCATCAACGGTGATTGTCTGATGAAACATTCACTGTGACTGATGACTTTCCAACGAAACCATCAACGGGGATTGTCTGATGAAATATTCACTGTGACTGATGACTTTCCAACGAAACCATCAACGGGGATTGTCTGATGAAACATTCACTGTGACTGATGACTTTCCAACGAAACCATCAACGGGAATTGTCTGATGAAACATTCACTGTGACTGATGACTTTCCAACGAAACCATCAACAGGGATTGTCTGATGAAATATTCACTGTGACTGATGACTTTCCAACGAAACCATCAACGGGGATTGTCTGATGAAACATTCACTGTGACTGACTTTCCAACGAAACCATCAACCTGATGACATTCACTGTGACTGATGACTTTCCAACGAAACCTTCCGCGGTGATTGTCTGATGAAACATTCACTGTGACTGATGACTTTCCAACGAAACCATCGACGGTGATTGTCTGATGAAACATTCACTGTGACTGATGACTTTCCAACGAAACCATCAACGGGATTGTCTGATGAAACATTCACTGTGACTGATGACTTTCCAACGAAACCATCAACGGGATTGTCTGATGAAACATTCACTGTGACTGATGACTTTCCAACGAAACCATCAACGGGGATTGTCTGATGAAACATTCACTGTGACTGATGACTTTCCAACGAAACCATCAACGGGGATTGTCTGATGAAACATTCACTGTGACTGATGACTTTCCAACGAAACCATCAACGGGGATTGTCTGATGAAACATTCACTGTGACTGATGACTTTCCAACGAAACCATCAATGGGGATTGTCTGATGAAACATTCACTGTGACTGATGACTTTCCAACGAAACCATCAACGGAGATTGTCTGATGAAACATTCACTGTGACTGATGACTTTCCAACGAAACCATCAACGGGGATTGTCTGATGAAACATTCACTGTGACTGATGACTTTCCAACGAAACCATCAACGGGGATTGTCTGATGAAACATTCACTGTGACTGATGACTTTCCAACGAAACCATCCAGGGATTGTCTGATGAAACATTCACTGTGACTGATGACTTTCCAACGAAACCATCAGGGATTGTCTGATGCAACTGTGACACTTTTCATTGTCTGATGAAACATTACTGTGACTGACTTTCCAACGAAACCATCAACGGGGATTGTCTGATGAAACATTCACTGTGACTGATGACTTTCCAACGAAACCTTCCCCGGTGATTATTTGATGAAACCTACATCTGTGGCTGACATGAAACATTTAACGGTAACTGACTGATTAAACCTATATCTGTGACTGAATGATGAAACTAATATCTCTGACTCACTGATGAAATCTTCAGTGATGACCGACTGATGAAACCTATATCTCTGACTGACTGATGAAATTTTCAGTGGTGACTGACCGATAAAACCTGCACTTGTGACTGACTGACGAAATATACACCTGTGAATGTCTGATGAAACCTCCACGGACGACTGACTGATGAAACCTACATATGTGACTGACTGATGAAACCTTTTCCTCTGGCTGACTGAATGACTAGTGAATCCTTCACCTGTGACTGACTGATGAGACATACACTTGTGACTGTCTGATGAAACCTGTACCTGGGCCTGACTGCTTAAACTTGCACCTGTGACTGACCGATGAAACCTTCAGCGCTGACTCATGAAAACTACACCTGTGCCTGACTGATTAAACCTGCACCTGTCTCTGACCGATGAAACCTTCAGCGCGGACTGATGAAAACTACACCTGTGCCTGACTGATGAAACCTACACCTGCGACTGACTGATGAAACCTTCAACGCTGACTGACTCATGAAAACTACACCTGTGTCTGACTGGTGAAACCTGCACCTGCGACTGACTGATGAAACCTTCAACGCTGACTGACTCATGAAAACTACACCTGTGTCTGACTGGTGAAACCTGCACCTGTGAATGACTGATGACACCTCCACCGGTGAATGGTTGTAAACCTTGCACATGTGACTGTCTTTTGAAACACGCATGCGTGACTGACTGACGAAACCTTCAACGCTGATTGCCTCAAGAAATTTTCAGCGGTAACTGACTGACAAAACCTAAACATGTAACTATCTGATGAAACCTACAACGCTGATTGCCTGAAGAAATCCCCAGTGGTAACTGACTGACAAAACTTAAACATGTAGCTATCTGATGAAACCTTCAATGGTGATTGCTTGATGAAACCTTCAATGGTGATTGCTTGAGGAAACCTTCAATGGTGATTGCTTGATGAAACCATCAGCGGTGATTGTCTGATGAAACATTCACTGTGACTGATGACTTTCCAACGAAACCTTCCGCGGTGATTATCTGATGAACCTACATCTGTGGCTGACATGAAACATTTAACGGTAACTGACTGATTAAACCTATATCTGTGACTGACTGATGAAATCTGCACCTGTGGCTGACATGAAACATTTAACGGTAACTGACTGATGAAACCTATATCTGTGGCTGACTGATGAAACCTACATCTGTGGCTGACATGAAACATTTAACGGTAACTGACTGATGAAACCTATATCTGTGACTGACTGATGAAACCTATATCTCTGATTGACTGATGAAATCTTCAGTGGTGACTGACTGATGAAACCTGCACCTGTGACTGACTGACGAAGCCTTTACCTGTGACTCACCAATGAAACCTTCATCAGTGACTGACCAATGAAACCTACACATGTGACCGTCTGATCAAACCTGCACCTGTGTCTCACTGGTGAAACCTACACCTGTGGCTGAACAATGAAACCATTTAATAGTGGTGACTGACTAATGAAACCTACACCTGTGACTCTCTGATAAAATCTGCAGTTGTGTCTGACTGGTGAAACCTACACCTGTAACTGACCGATGACACCTCAACCGGTGACTGACTGCAAAAGTCTACACATGTGATTGTCTGAGAAAACCTTCATCGGAGACTGGCCGAAGCAAAAACTTCAACGGGGATTACATGAAGAAATCTTCAGCGATAACTGACTGATGAAACCACCTATAATTGACTGATGAAACATACACCTGTGACTGTCTGATGAAACCTTCAGCGCGGACTGACTGATGAAACCAAAACCTGCATGTGACTGACTGACGAAACCTAAACATCTGACTGTCTAATGAAATCCTCAGCAGCGACTGACTGATGAATCCTACATATGCAGCTGACTGAAAAAAAACTGCACATGTGACTGACTGATGAAACCTTCAGCGGTGATTGACTGATGAAACCTGCACATGTGTCTGACTGGTGAAACCTACACATGTGACTGATTGATGAAACCTAGCTACGCCTAGGTCATTATCTGATGAAACCTTCAACTGTGACTGTCTAACGAAACCTTCAGCAGTGATTATCTGTTGAAACCTACATCTGTGGCTGACTGAAAAAAAACTTCAACCGTGACTGACTGATTAAACCTGTATCTGTGACTGACGTAACCCTCAGCGTCTGATGGAACTTACATTTATGACTGACCAATGGAACCTTCAACAGCTAGTGATTGCCTGATGAAACCTTCAACGTTGATTGACAGGTAAACCCTAGCTACACAGGTGACTGGTGGACGTCCTGTGACTGATTATTGAAACCGACAACTGTGATTAACTAACAAAATTTTCACCGCTGACTGATGATGATGATGAAACCTACACCATTGAGTATCTGCGCCTGTGACTGCCTGGTGAAACCTACAACTATGATTAACAAATATACCGTGGAACAACCCAGATGGCACACTAACGTTGATATTTGGTCTATACCGTTAAAAATATTTACGGTAGCATTAGCAAGCGTACGTTTATTGTGCAGAATGATCGTTATATATAAGATTCGTTATCACTGAAACTCCGTGTAGGATTATATCTGGCGAACAAGGGATACATATGAGGCGCCGTTTGTCACTTTCTGATTTAATCTATTGATTTATAAATTTTTGGTATTTATCAGTCAAATATATAAATCTGATAAACATGGAGGTAAAATAAACACTGAGTTTAGTAAAATTTAAATCCTATATCGGCGAAAATAATGCGCCAAACATTTATAAATATCTATTTTAGATTTTTAGATATATATATCTTAGCTATGTTACTTTTTTGGATATAAATTTCTTCTATATATATATATCCTCCATCAACGATCTCGTATTTATATATCCGACGTAACGTATCTTGCTGATATATAAATATTTCGAAATGTGTTTTTGGACATATATATATCCTGTCATCGCCAAAGTTCTGATATATAAATCCTGAATTGAGAAAGTAGTGGATATGCTAATGAGTAACTGGTGACGTCGACGGTTTTGCTGTCGTTTTAGAAATGACAAGGGCTCATGAACTTGAACATGTCCATTTGTCCAAATTTATGGCCCACTGACAGGAAGTTTATGTTTATCCGCCAGGGGGAATTGTTTGTACAAAATCCTGATGGTCATATAGATAGAGTGGACTTGGGTCTTCCATCTCCAGGTTAGCTATCATCAAAGGCGGTGTGGCATTTGCAGTAAATCCTCTAATAATTCAACCAAAAGAAGTGAAACGTCTCACAATAAATGAGGTGGTGATAACATTTATTAGAACAGCGAGTTGACAAAATTCTGCAGATGAACAATTATTTCTTTGTTATTTCAATGATTCTAAAGGATGGTCACATTTATTAGACATTTGAATTTTGTTCACGAAATCGAGGGTTATTGTATGTGGTGATTGGATTGTTGTAGGATTTTACCTGCCCTAGCTAAACTCCCATCGTCGCTATATAGCTGAAATATTGCTGAACGCGACATTAAACCTTATTATAATCTCTCTCTCTCAGTCAGGAGCTCTCTCATGGTCTCTCTCTCTCTCTCTCTCTCATGAATTTTTGGTTTTGGTTGTATTGGGATTTTCAATATATCTAAATGTGCCATATTATATTCATAGATTTTCCTATCTTCACAAGTCCAGGTAAATCCTAAATCCTCGCAGAGGGTTTAACTGGACATTTTCGGTGATTCGAATGAGTTCTTGAGTCGATGTTTCTATTATACAATCTCGTACACTCAGCATGTCGGTATCCCAAGCCTGCGGTTTTTGCTTTGACTTCCTATGTCGATTTCAGCATGACATCAAAGCAGTTCGACCCGCAATGAAATTGAAACCTGTCACATCTCATACCTCGCAACGGATTGGCCTAATCAACTAGCTTAGCGTGTTCACTGATTGTGTTGATTTAGAGGAAACCCCTTGAACTATTTATATCCAGAACTGGGTAACTAACCAAGTCAGTGTATCGATCCTAACAGATCGATCGATACACTGGCTCGCGAGGATGAGTTTTACCATGGTGCTAGTGGTATGGCCAGGATACATTATGGTACCAAGGAGGACCAGTCATTACCATGCATGGTCTGCCATATTTTACCTTGGTAAACCATGATATACCACTGTGTATCATCGATTTCCCATGGTTCACCATAGAGTATTCCCATGGTAAAGAATGGTATAGTTTTATAAGAGGTGTCATTTAGGGCGAGTTACGACATATCATTCACTTTTCCCGACTGTACCTCGGCAGTATACATGCATGTATTTAATCTGGGGCCATTTACCCATCTAAACAAGAATGAGTGGATGTAGGCCTACTTGGAAAACGAAATGGGCACTGGTCGTACGAACGCGGCGTGTAATCCGTCTCCTCCAGCCTAAACACGATCAGTGTCACGTAGACTACTAGATCAGAGTATGGAAGGGGGGGCCTGGTCGGTCATGCAGTAATGTAAGACCAAAGTTAACACGAGTGGGTGACATGCAGAGCTATTGTTACGATGGAGAGGGAGATCCTAACATGACATTTCCCTCATCGAATCTTGTAGGCCTATATCGAGCGTTAACGAGACAGACGCAAATATCCAAGTTTGGATAATTATCACCCAGCTGTGGGTACATGACATTTACGGTACGGCATGGTTACATCGGGATATATATATATACAACGGATAATATATACAGTCGTTTCCGCATCCCTGTGCATAACTCTCAATAGTAGCAGTTGCTGTTGTGCAGGGAAATTCAGATGATGAGTAATGGGAGTTTACTCGCTGGTTATATAACATCCAGAATAATTCACCGTCCACTAGAGTGAAAACAGATTTACTTACCATTGGTTGGCTATCCGGTAACATATTACGTTAAATCAGTTTGTATGGGGAAATTCCAAGGACACAATCACATGCACGTACAGAGGGCTCAATGACGGGTCCTATGTGGATCCAAATACCCATCTGAATATTACGTGCACATTGTTTGTACAGGTTCACCGTGGCACTTATCAACACTCTCAATTTTGGTGCAAATTTGTGGGGGTGTCGAAAATTAGGATCTTTTAATGAGTCATGGTAGAGTTCAAAGTAGGGCGAAGGCCGGGTACACATATGAACATTTTTGGGTGAAATGGCGATTTTGGCATGGTCTATATTGTATTCCCATAGGTATGTTGATCAATAGGCGGGCCTTGGGGCTCATTTTCCGACACTTTTTCCTGGGTCGTACAGGTATAACTGTTCATCAAAATGATGCAAGTCTGGCGGCTACATCTTAGTGGATGTTTTGGAACTCTATTTTCCTATGTTGCCTCATGTACGATTGCGATGTATATCCGTCTCCTCCATTGAAATATGGACAGTCTCAATACTCTTGGTGTATGTATATCAGGGAAGGATGAGTTGTGTCAAAAAACCGATGGACCAGCATTCAGGCTGTAGTGGTTGGAAGACCCTTTGCTCTGCTTATATGGGTTAAGAGCCACATATGATCAGGGAAAAAGATAGTTACTGTGTAATTAGCAGAGCACTTTCGATAGGAGATCTGATATATTTGAATAAGATATCTGTAAAGGGGCCGAACCCGTCCATGGGCATTCAGTACGCAGGATCGAGTGATCTGTACCAATATATAATATTGTACCGAGCGAGCTGGTGTAGTTCATTAGCTATGAAGTTCCAAAATACGAAGTCTACTATCCAAACACAGTTCTGCAGGCGATCTGTATTCCAGGTGTATAGGTAAAATATTAATATATCTGAGGGCATAACTCTAGTAAAACACAGGGTGCTTAGCAGGAGTTGGGCCCGAGACGATAGAATGCGTCCTAACTATAGTATCTGTGGCAGAACCTGTCAACTATAAGCGAATAACGGCGGACTATTACATATAACGGTGGCATAAGCAGCTACTGTCAGACGACCGACGACGACCCATAAGCTGGCTAACTCCACAACACATCAGTAGTACCAAAATATAGTTACAATCGAAATAAGTGTCCTCCATAAGCCGAGGCGAGTAATCCTTTGTTGGCTTGTAGAACACAACAATATAAATAAGTTTCCAAAATATAGTAGCTATACCGGACACAGTTCTGCAGATATAGCTGGTTACATTCAGGCATATAGGACAGAAATAGAAATTAATATATCTGTAAAGGGGCAGAACTCTGTAAAATATGGGCCGAGGGGAGCCACTTTCGATAGGCGTCTGGTTTAGCACTAGATAAAATAAGTGTTAAAAATTTGGTGGTTGTGTCTCAAGCGGTTTTGCATAAAATGCGGTAACGGACGGACGGACGGACGTACGGACTTACGGACAGACGGGCGGACGTACATGGTGACGACAATAAAAAACGAGGGATCTCTATGCATAGCGTAACATCTTATTTCCATTTTGAATCTATTTACATATGCCAAAAAATCAAAATGGCGGTCATATGGAGTCTTCTGAAAATCACACTCTTTTCCTGTTGTTCGTGTAGTTAAGAGCATTATTCTTACCTCACTGAGCAAATATAACAAAACCGAGGCATCTCTATGCATAGCCTAACATCTTATTCCCATTTTGAATCTATTTACATATGTCAAAATTCGAGATTTGATGGTCAAATTCAAAATGGCGGCCATATCGGGGTCATCTGAAAATCACACTTTTGTCCGTTGCACGTACAGTTCAAGGCATTATCCTTAGCTCATTATGCGAATTTATCAAACTGAGAGATCTACAAGCATAGCTCAACATCCTATGCTTATTTTCCAATCTACTTACATGCCCCTAAGATCAAAATTTGATGGTCAAATACAAAATGGTGGCCATATGGGGTCATCTGAAAATAATACTTTTTCATGTTGCTCGTATAGTTCAAGGCACTATTCTTCGTTCATTGTGCACATTTATCAAAACAGAGTGATCTCTAAGCTTAGCCGAACAACTTAGGCCCATTTTGATTCTATTTGCATATTTCCCAAGATCAAAATACGATGGTCGAATCCAATATGGCAGCCGTGTGATGGGGTTATCTGAAACTTGGGCCTTTTTCCACGTTGCTCGTGTGTATCAAGGCATTATTCTTAGTTGATTGTGCAAATTTGTCAAAACCGAAGGGTCTCACATCATAGCCAAATACCTTGTGCCCATTTCGAATCTATTTAGCTTAGTTTTCAGATCAAAAATGATAGTTAATTCAAAATGGCGACCATAATGAGTCATCCGGAAATTCTTTTTAGCCCACCATCACCAGATGGTGGGCTGTTCAAATAAGTTTTCGTCCGTGGTCCGTCCGTCGTCCGTCCGTCCGTCGTCCGTCAGTCCGTCGTCAGTCCGTCCGTAAACAATTCTTGTTACCGCGATTTCTCAGGAACTACTGCATGGATCTTTTTCAAATTTGGTACACAGGTTCCCCTTGGGGTCTAGTTGTGCAAGAATCCTTTTCTGGTCCGATTCGAAAATCCAATATGGCCACCAGGCAGCCATCTTGGATTTCCCCATGAAACCTTGTTGTACCGCGATTTCTCAGGAACTACTGCATGGATCTTTTTCAAATTTGGTACACAGGTTCCCCTTGGGGTCTAGGGTGCACTCCAGGGATTCTTCCATTGGGCAAGGATTAGACCATGGGTCCGTTTATCGGCCACCAGTTGTCGTAAACTCTTCAACCCAAATCACTTGTATGTATATATTTTCTGAAAGAGCATGATTAAGCTATTATTTTAAGACATAGCACTGCTATGATATAGAAAAATGAATCTCAAACATTCCCCTCCAAGCTTTCTTCATTTTTCCTAGAAAACCCCTTAAAATGTCGAAAAATGGCCAAATTCGGCTCAATTTCTAGAAAAATCTGTACGAGCGATTTCAATTAAACCTCTTACTCACGTTCCCAGGCCCGGTCTCAACTTAAAAAGACAAAAAAAAGTGGGTGTCAACCTGCCCGTTTTTTGTCAGATTTTCCTCCCGTAAATGAGTCCGGATTTTTAGGTACACCCAAGGGGCATAACTAAGGCAGGACAAAATTTACTCCATGATCCCGATCACCGTGTAGACGAAGCCAGCCATCGATCTGTACGTGCTCGTTTGAAGCGTTGATAATGCTGAATAGGATGGTATTATAGATATAAGCTATTAAGAAGACAGGAAGATTTATGATGTAGCAGAACACGGTCAGTCTATCGTATTATGAAATTAGAGAGGGGCCAGTACTACGAAACTGTGGAGGGCCACCTTAAGGGGCAAGGTGTTTTTCGCGAAATTAATTATACACATGTCTTATGATGTTTGGACGTGAGATTACTCTGCCAGCCGACCTCGTGTATGGTCCACCACCACAAGCAAAACAAGAAGTCAGTGAAGTGGACTATGTGCAAGAAACTAGGGAAAAGCTGTGGATGGTTCATGACATATCACGTAAAAACATGCAGGCTGCAAGTGATAGGCAGAAACGAGTATATGACCGCCGCACTAACCAACACATCTACAAGGCCGGGGAATCTGTATGGTTGCATGACAACCGTCGGAGAAAGGGGACTTCTCCAAAGTTGCAGAAACCATGGACTGGACCATTTCTCGTGACCGAGCGACTATCAGACCTAGTTTACCGGATACAGAAGGGCCCTGCTGCCAAATCTAAAGTGGTGCACCATAACAGACTCAAACCATATCATGATTCTGCAACAAACTGGATGAAAAAGACACAAAAGACAAAGTAAACCACTCGGACCAGTGTGGGCTGTTTATGGTTGAGAACTACCCTTTGCGCTCTAAAAAAAACAACAACAAAAAAAACAACAAAAAATACCCAACATAATCAGACACTAAAGTACTATTTACTCAAAAGTTCTTTCACCGTGTTTTCAACAGATGCCTTCCGAAGCGAGATTCCGGTGCTCACTTTGCAGCCGGGTATTCCAAGCCAGGCATCAACTGCGACGACACCGAAAGGATGTCCATGGGCCCATTGGCCACTGTAGCGAGTGTGATTTTGATGTACCAGCTTCCAGGATGTATCTCCTCAAACAACATGTTGAGAGAAGGCATCCAAGGGGCGAGGAGGAGAGGGGTTGGAGACGAGAATAGTCACCGCACTCTCCCCATAAACAGGATCACCGGACAGGTAGCCGACGGCGAGATACCAAACCATCATCATCCAGCAAACACATATCCACCAAACAACCAACAACCAAACTACCATCCACCACGCAACCATCTAGCAACCAACCAGCACCAGCGAGCCAACAAAACATGCACTCAAGCCAAAATCTGTGATATATCAACCAACACCTCTGTCTAAGGTATATAGGATCCTGAGGAGGGGGTCACCCAAGCAGTCACCAGCTCAATAGGAATTGCCATCTACAAAGGTACCCCCCTCAGCAACAGTCACACGGGAGGATCAGGTACCTCCAGCCAGGAAGGATCCCAATGTTGTCACCCTGTCACCACAACCAGATTCCCGATTCAATGTAAGACTCCCTCTCCAGGTCCTATGAGAAAGAAGCCGAGGACGAGACGGATATCATCATCATCATCGTCGTCCTCCTCCTCGTCATTATCAAGCTCCACCTCTAAGTCACACACGAACTCACTGATACCATCAAGGGAGGACCCCTGCATTAGCCTGTTGGCAAGTCCGGAGGAGAGAGCTCCATCTCCAACACCATCTCAGGAGACAATCAATGCCACCCGGCCCAATGCCTCTTCGCCGGTACCATCATTGGTGACCATTCCCCCTGAAAGGGAGTACAACATCCGGCCCCTATCACAGGAAGGGATGAATAACGGCAGCTACGAATATCTGCACACTGACCCCCGGATATTCTTCTTGGGTGCACCAAGCCTGTATACAGATTCCTTCCCAGCTTACCACCTCAGAGCAGCAAGACGCGAAGCCATGGACACATCCCGCGGAACATCAAGGCTTATTCAACATATGCCTCCAGGCATAGGTGCCATCATGCGAACAGAGCGGGCCATGTTACCAGACGGCACTGTGTACCTTCTGAGCTCGACTTGGGTACAGGATCCACAGTCCAGGATGATGAGGGAAGCGGGGACCCAAACTGATTGAATTGAACTGTAAAGAAAGAAAAGAAATATTTACTGTTGATTTAATGAGTTGTTCCAAAGTATTGATGTTAATTGAATTATGGGCTTGAATTCTCTGAAGTTATTGACCATTCAACAATATTTGGTCCTGTCAACTTAAGTTTTATTGAGCATGCTACACGATATCGTTAGTATTAAATCACTGAAATTTAATTCTTGTGTTGGCTGTCACTATGTTCGGGACGAACATATTTAAATGCGTGGGGGTAGTGTGGCGAATTTGGTATGGAGTTGTGGCCGACGAAGTTACAACAACAACAACAACAACAACGACGACAAGATGTGGGAATGTTTGCGAATATGGCGGTATACAACACTTGCCAGTTATACATATTATTGTGGGAAATTCGACCGATAACTTTCCCCCTACCCCATCTTTGTTTTGATCACTTTTGCCAACTCTAGCAGGATTTTCGAGAACAAAACTCAAAATTAAACCATCTGCTCTTAATAATAGACATCCATTCCGCAATATGAAGGCCGTGGTTGCCTTCCCGCTTTCCAATGATACCAGGAAAGCGGGGAAAATGCAAATACGTGATGTAACCAAGTCTAATATTTGGTAATTTTGCACTAAATTTTCTCTTAGAAACATGGGAAATGCTTCAGAAACTTAAAAAATAATTCATAAAACCTTAATACTATACATCCATTCCATCCTTTTTGGACTGTAAATGGGTTCTCTTGTAAAGAAAATAGTTCTGGCAAATTTATATCATTCTGATAGGACCTGGTTCTGCCACAATATCTACCAAAATCTCATTCCAGGGGGAGATAACTCCTGTATGGAATACAGTATGCACTGACTTCAATAGTATACTAACGGCCACATTGTGGGGTATTTTAATCGAACGCCTGGTCTTCTTTCCACCTGACTCCGAAAATAGCACTTCAGATGTCAAAATTAAACAATCTGGCGTATTGACACATCTACGCTCCGTAATGGAGTCTACATTGTGATAATGCATAGACTCCACTATTATGCCTTAAAGGGTGCACTCCAGGGATTCTTCCATTGGGCAAGGATTAGACCATGGGTCCGTTTTTCGGCCACCAGTTGTTGTAAACTCTTCAACCCAAATCACTTATATGTATATATTTTCTGAAAGAGCATGATTAAGCTATTATTTTAAGACATAGCACTGCTATGATATAGAAAAATGAATCTCAAACATTCCCCTCCAAGCTTTCTTCATTTTTCCTAGAAAACCCATTAAAATGTCGAAAAATGGCCAAATTCGGCTCAATTTCCAGAAAAATCTGTAAGAGCGATTTCAATTAAACTTCTTACTCACGTTCCCAGGCCCGGTCTCAACTTAAAAAGGCAGAAAAAAAAGTGGGTGTCAACCTGCCCGTTTTTTGTCAGATTTACCTCCCGTAAATGAGTCCGGATTTTTAGGTACACCCAAGGGGCATAACTGAGGCAGGACAAAATTTACTCCATGATCCCGATCACCGTGTAGACGAAGCCAGCCATCGATCTGTACGTGCTCGTTTGAAGCGTTGATAATGCTGAATAGGATGGTATTATAGATATAAGCTATTAAGAAGACAGGAAGATTTATGATGTAGCAGAACACGGTCAGCCTATCGTATTATGAAATTAGAGAGGGGCCAGTACTACGAAACTGTGGAGGGCCACCCTAGTTGTGCAAGATACCTTTTCTGGTCCGATTCGAAAATCCAATATGGCCACCAGGCAGCCATCTTGGATTTCCCCATGAAACCTTGTTATCGTGATTTCTCAGGAAGTACTGCCTGGATCTTTCTCAAATTTGGTAGACAGGTTGCCCTTGTGGTCCAGTTGTGCAACATACCTATTCTGGTCCGATTCCAAAATCCAATATGTCCATCAGGCGGCCATCTTGGATTTCCCCATGAAACTTTGTTATTGCGATTTCTCAGGAACTACTGCATGGATCTTTTTCAAATTTGGTACAGGTTCCCCTTGTCGCCTAGTTGTGCAAGATACCTTCTCTGGTCCGATTCGAAAATCCAATATGGCCAATATTTCTCAGGAACTACTTCATGGATCTTTCTCAAATTTGATACACAGCTCCCACATGGGGTCTAGTTGTGCAAGATACCTTTTCTGGTCCGATTCGAAAACCCAATATGGCCACCAGGCGGCCATCTTAGATTTCCCCATGAAACTTTGTTATCATGATTTCTCAGGAAGTACTGCCTGGATCTTTCTCAAATTTGGTAGACAGGTTGCCCTTGTGGTCCAGTTGTGCAACATACCTATTCTGGTCCGATTCCAAAATCCAATATGTCCATCAGGCGGCCATCTTGGATTTCCCCATGAAACTTTGTTATTGCGATTTCTCAGGAACTACTGCATGGATCTTTTTCAAATTTGGTACACAGGTTCCCCTTGTCGCCTAGTTGTGCAAGATACTTTCTCTGGTCCGATTCGAAAATCCAATATGGCCACCAGGCGCCCATCTTGGATTTTCCAATGAAACTTTGTTATCGTGATTTCTCAAGAAGTACTGCATGGATCTTCCTCAAATTTGGTACACAGATTCCCCTTGTGGCCCAGTTGTGCAAGATACCTGTTTTGGTCCGATTCGAAAATCCAATATGGCTGCCAGGTGGCCATCTTGAATTTCCCCATGAAACATTGTTATCGTGAATTCTCAGGGAATATTTCATCGACCTTTCGGAAATTTGGTACACAGGTCCCACATGGGGCTTAGTTGTGCAAGATACCTTTTTTGGTCCGATTCGAAAATCCAAGTAATACGCTTCAAATTAATACGGTATTCCCAAGTTGTGACGTTGCATCACAAGAGTCGGCGGATCAAACGGTGGGGCATATTCTATATATTGACTATAGAGAATATCCCTATCTTCACCTTCCATATCAAGGAGTTCAAATAATTCGGAATTAAAATGTATTTCTTCAAATTTTAAATCAGTTTTCTTTAGTCCATGCAGTTGCAAGTGAACTGCCCCACCCTTTCGTCTGCCGGCGGGTCAGCTACATGAAGGGATGTCACTCTTGTGACACAATGTCACAACTCGACAACTGTAGACTACTGCATGTTTCGATCCAAGAGAGATAATCAGGATTCAGACACTTTCAAATTCGAAGTTTCAACATTACTGCGCGGACCGGATCCCTTCAGTATTAAGTATTGTACCATCTTACTATTTTCGAGCATGGTATCTTAAAAGAGATATCTCAAACTAGTCCAGTAAACAGAACAAAATTAGCATTCGTTCATAATTATAAAATCTTAAGTATGCCAAAGTGTCAAAGAGATTTTTCTTCGCTTCCAATACCCAATGATGACACGTGCAAAAAAATAAATAAAATAAAAATACTACAAAACGAAGACGAAGGATCCTCCATACATGTACATTCACTTTCAGACTAACTTTGCTCATTTCTCTTGTACTATAACAACCGACATAAGCACAGTTTCTAGAAATCTTGAAACTCCTGAAACTTAGAAAGATTATATCTTGGTTTTTCCAGTGTCCCTTTTTCGATCTTTTTCGCTCAGATTCGAAATTCTGTAAACAAAATTACAACTCAATCGTCTTAGTAACAATGGACAAAAAGATCCTCTTGTCATTAGCTTACAATTATCGGACAATGGTGGGTGCCAAGATCCTTCAGGATCTCTCGGGGTTTTTTGTTACTATTAGCATATTTTTATTCTAGGTACAAACTTGAACAGAATCTTGAACTTGGAATACAATTGTTAAATACAAAAGGGTGACCATGCGGGTTCATCTGACACTCATATTTTCATTTTGCTCTTATAATTCAATGCATTGTGATTACATGGAACTGAAAGTAACACTTTCTCAAAGCCAAGCCTCTTCACAAAACAGATCGATCTGACTATTTATGGGGCTAGTTTGGCTGTATTGGTACAGTCATCACCTATACAAGTAATTGAAGAATTTCAAGATGGAGGACATATGGAGTCACTCGAACTCTTGCTCAACTTGATAAATGTTATCCGCCAATTTAAAGGGATCATTTTTAGTTCGAAGCAGGCATTTGCTAGAACTGAGCTGTTTCACACTATAGTTGTCATCTTAGATCAATTTTTGAGTCTATTTCAATTATCCTCGATAGACAACATAATGGTTTCATAATTGTCAGTATGCCTACCTTAAACTCTACACTACATAAAATTAATTCAGTCTGTATACCCATTCGTAACAATTGGTATTGTGGATATTAATTTATAACCGATTTGTATCCACTTTTGATCCTCATTTGCCAAAAAGTTACACTAAAATGACCTTAATTTAAATAACCAACGTGTTATCTATGACTGTTTTAAACCATACACTACATATAACTAATTAAGTTTGGATACTCATTCGTAACAATCAGTACTATGGATATTACTTTAAAACCGATTTTCCCCAAAAAATTTTTTGCCTCATTTGACCCGAAAGTGACCCTAAAATGACCTAAACTTTAATAATTAACGTGCTATCTATGACAAGTGTACACTACATACAACTAATTCAGCTTGGATACTCCTGCGTAACAAACAAGACGCAGGATATTAATTTATAACCGATATTTACCCATTTTTGACATTATTGACCCCAGAAGTGACCCCAAAATGACCTTAATGGATCAAAATCAGGGTGGTATGCTCTACTACCTGGATCCATACCACGCAAAGAACTAATTTAGCATGGGTACCTATTTGTACCAAAAAAATGTCATCGAAAGCTTTTAAAAGCGTTTTTGAAGTCCTTGGCCGGTCGACTAAATTGCACTTTGAAAATATCGGACTCGAGGTGGAATGTAAGAGAGAATATGTCCGAGGGAGGAATATGTCATGGGTGATGTCCGTACCCCCTGTTATGGATTGAGTGAACAGGCAAAACGAGGGGAAATACCATGATATATTAAGGAGAAAAATAGGGGAAACACTTATTTCACTTTTGTATATACGACACGACTGCATAACGGGTAATATGAATCTGAATATGGATAAAATGGATGAGGGGGGTGGACAGAAGGTTTTTCAGGAGATATTACTGCAATTACGAGAAAAGAAGGCAATAGATGCGTGATACGTGTGAAGAGGGTATATATTGTTTGATAATAATGTAACGGGTGCCGGGCCGGTCAATGAACGGGACGCAGCTGAGCTTAGTCTCGTTAAATGGTAGCGTACAAGCTGTCAGGCCGCTGTCCCTGCCGGCACTAGTCCTTACCAACTAGAGATTTACTTCGACCTGTCACCTTGTCTGGATCGAGAAAGTAGGAGTGTGTAGAAACAATCAAGGCTGATATAGAGTCAAATAATATGCAATAATATTCAGTTAAATGTACAGGATGATCGCGGCTCAAAGATGTAAATATGAACAGTGTCAATATAAAGTGCCGTGTAAAGGGCGGCCTGGTTGCTGGCCCTTTCCACACGGTAGGTAATCGTAGGGGCGGCCTGGCTGCTGGCCCCTCTCTTGCTATGGGATGTCGTTGGAGCGAGGCCAAGGATAGCGGTTCGACGTTCTGATCCCAGAGATTGCTCCCTCTTCCCACCGTGGATACGTCTGCTTCTCCATGTGAGAAATCCCCTCTACAGGGAGGTTCGTCTTCCCACCGTGGACATGTCCGTTCTTCCACATCGTCTTTCCTCCAAGGTAAGTATATCTTCCCCAGAAAGTCCCCTGGATGTTTCGTGGCTTCTCACCGTGGATATGACCGTCTTCCCCTCGCAGGTACGTATTTCCCTAGAGATAGACTCGTCTTCCCGCCGTGGATACGTCTGTTTACCTTGTAGGTACGTATTCCCTTCTACAGGTCGGTTCGTCTTCCCACCGTTGATACGTGTGCATCTTCTTGTAAGAATTCCACTCTACAGTTAGGTTCACCTTCCCACCGTAGATACGTCTGTCTTCACCTTGTTTGTACGTATCGGCGATGCCACTTCTTCCGGGTGATTATTATCTCACCCTAGGTTCGTCTAATAACCGTGATCTTGGCTGACTTCTATCCAGGCGTAGTCTGGCTTGCGAGGATCCTCTCCTCAGGATGCAGCTTCCCCTCACAGGATGGTACCAGTTTTCTGTTACCCGTTTCACGGTGAGAACGCTCTCGGACAGCGTTATGCCTCTCCACCGTGAACACTTCAGGGCCCCCAACACATAAGCTGGCTTGTGAGAGTGACTTCTTTCTTTGAGCTCCAATCAGGTAGATACAGTTGGATCATAGGTATCGCCAGTGCGGTATAGTGCTCCCATGGTTCAGCAGCCCAATTCCATAACCCTTGGAATATTACCCGTCGCCCGAACGCAGCTCAGCATTCGCCGACAACACTGCTGCTCAATACCCTTCACTAATACTACCGTCACTGGACTTCCTATATTCCCTCTTCTTCGTACAGGCACCGTCCACCGATTACACGTCTCCGCATGCAGTACTCTGTTCAGTCTATATGCCCAATAGAAGAGTATAGTTACCTGGTTGCAGTTCAGATCAAAAGTGATTTCCATGCCTGATCTCCGTCTTTTATACACATCAGGCCGCGTACATGTAACGTCTTGTAGCCCGTATGAAATCTTACACTTTCCCGCAGCGCCATCTGCACTATCCAGCCAAAGACAACTCACACCATTGTATAGTTTAGGAACGATAACTTCAACCGTTATAACCAACCTGGATCATCTGTATCCATGTTCAGCCTACTTTCGGCAACTACAGGAGGGAATTTCCATAAATCAATACCACGTGACTTCGTCAGCCAATCAGCTAAAGTCTACCGACGTAATCCCAACGTAACTCGCCATTTTCGAGTCATGTGATGAACTACTTGTTCAAAATTTCAGATTCACCACACCTCTTGGATAATACGAAAGTTATACATACCTATATATTTTGTAAGCCCAGGCAATATCTGTTTCAGAAGTGGTATGAAAACCTCTAATTTATCATATTTCTCGGGTCTGTTCTCCGCCGGATGAAGGCCGAACAGAATCCGGTAAAGTACTGGATATCGCTCCGCGATAATGGAGACACACGATTCGCAAGCCATCTTATGGATGGCGAAGTGTATGCAAATGCCGTTATAACCAAGCAGACTTTGGGGGAATTTCCGACTTGTAGTTTCACTTTCGTTACTGCTGATTATATCACCGTATACTGTTTGCACAGTTTCTTTGTCAACGACGGGAACATTAGGTAGCATTCTCCGTTGATATCACAGACCAGGATGGATACAAATACTGGACGGTAAGTTGATTCAGTCATATATCTGTATTTATGGTGAACGTTGTGGTATCATGTAGACCCCGATTTTCGTCACATTTCCTGTTTGGCGTGCACTCTTCGCTTCAGACTTGCGCTTCGGTTCAGGCTTGTGTTTAGTCCTGATTTAACGTTGAGGGGATACCAAAATTCGTTACAATAATAAAATGGGTATTAAAACGTGTACACGTGACACTGATAATTCATCCTCACCGTCTGTATACTCCGTACCAGGCCCTGCAGTCAGATTAGGACTGTGTAATTATTACTGGAACTGCCAGTTTAAATAACAACCAATGAACGGGCGGCATTTTGGGGCGATGGGCAACCGTCGTGGGATATCGGTATATTTCGACGGAGACCGAGTTCATGCAGAGAAAATCTGGTGGACAAACTCTGAGGGAAACCATATGGAGGCGCATCTCAAGTCAAAACAACGACGGATATGAAACATGTGAAATCAAAAACAAGCAGAGCAGAGGGGAGGAAATATACAACACATTACCTTGCGCCTAATCCGCTCAAATATGGGCCTATTCGGAGAGGTCATGGGGTCGCCAATGAGCTCCGGACTGCAGGAGCGGCGGAAGGAGTTAAATATTGGGGGGGCCAAACCGGGGGTGGGACCGGGAGGGGGTGTCCCCCTCCCGCGAAGCGGGGGGTCCGGGAAATTTAGAGCATTTCCGAGGCCTATTAGGGGTGATAATTCACAGCGAGTTTTCCTATTTTTAACTCTTCCGAAACGCTAAAAAAAATAAAAAAATCTGCTGCTCCGAAACTACAAAACCGAGGGAGCTGAAACTTCGTGACTTTAAAGCTTATCATATTGGGATCATTTTGGGCCTATTTCCATATGATTATAACTCGCTTTTCCCGAAGAATTCCGACAGCCTTCTCTGCATATTTATTAACTTGGCGAAATGTGCGAGCCACAGGCATAACTTCGAGCCACAACGACTTTTTGAAGTTCGGGTTTCCTCGGATATCAACATTTGGGTCAAATTTCCCTCGTACGAAACTTCGCGCACGTCACAGCTGTTATTCATTTCTCGGAATCGGTTCATGGCATTTAATATTAGGCTACCCGTGCACATGCAGAGGCGTTAGTGCTGAGCGAAATTATTATGGAGACCAAGTGGTTAAGCGAAATTATTGGGGGGGCCAAAGTGGTCCTTGGCCCCCCTCTCTGAATATTGGGGGGGCCTGGCCCCCCCTGGCCCCCCGGTTCCGCCGCCCCTGGACTGTGTCCGAATCAATTGGTTCTTAATCGTTATGGCTTATAAGATATCCGTCATGTCACGGATTGGATGGACGAGTCATGACTAGGTATGACGTGATAAGTGGGCTCATGTGTACGGCGGGTTGGTGAAAACTGGGACCAGTGCCCATCGCGGTGCAATAGAGGATCCAAGTACATCCATCCATCTCTCCATCCTTGTCTGTTGGATTAATCTTTAGCTTTGCGTTCTTTATTGCTTTAATTCAGCTGTTAAACGTATTGACATATATACATGTCTACTATGTACATGTATATGTATAGAAATTGCGAGAAAACGTCATGTGAAGAAAGAAGATTGAAAAAGTAAAAGAAGAGCATACCCGTAAAATACAATATTGAAGTATATATAGGCGATGATGGTGATATCTTAAGACGCTAGTAACAGCATCCTAGTGGAGTTTCAGTCATGATAAGTAGAACCTATATTCAAAAAAACTTGATGCAAAATCTTAACAATAGCGGCGCCTTCTGGTATTACATATAACAG
The DNA here is from genome assembly GCA_036873755.1 of Hanleya hanleyi. Classification (NCBI taxonomy): domain Eukaryota; kingdom Metazoa; phylum Mollusca; class Polyplacophora; order Lepidopleurida; family Hanleyidae; genus Hanleya; species Hanleya hanleyi. The sequence goes on along the minus strand of JAVTVY010015770.1, from coordinate 30,629 downwards.
ATATTTATCGGTTGACACCTAGTTTTAACGAGCCTAGTCCCAAGTTAACAGCTAAGGTTGACTATTGGCATTATATCAGTTATCTTTTTAATGTAACATCTCTCCACCTTGTCTCTCCCTGATGCTTCTGACTCCTATCGTTCTCGGCAAAGCTTCCCACTTCCGGTTGCGCATGCGCATCCATAATTCCTTACCCAAAATACCTATGGCACATGCCTGTGTCCAGGAGTCTCGTTTGATGAAACACCGATGCCTCTCGTTCTCAGACCCCTCTCGTTCTCAGTAAAGCCTTCCGCTTCCAGTTGAGCATAGGCAGTCCACCCATCAAAGCCCGATCGAGACAAGTCCAGACCCGCTGGCTCTGACTGTGATCAGCTTCTCACACAGCCCCACCGAAACTGTCTTTCAATAAACAAACCTTGAGTTAATTTTCGGATTGACTTTTCGAAATACAAGCGTCTACTCCGTCATTCAATATTCAGCCGTCGTTAATAAAAGATTTTCCGCGTCCATAATTCAAAGACCTAATTCATAAAACAGCATTAACACCAAATTTAAAGAAAAACAACCATATTATACATGAACATAGACATGATGTTCCAAGAATATCAAGTCCGTAGCACTGATCAATATTCTTAATTCCTATGATTTTCATGGTAAAGTCGTTACCTAGAAATGATGTATCTCAGGCACGCATTATTGTACTTGTCCATGTACACACCATGAGGATACTGAAGTAGATAAAAGCTACGAAACGTAAGGCCATACTCTCTAAAATAATTTGATTCAAATTCAATCTATCAGATTGAAATTAGTGACCAATCTTTTATTGGATTGAAAATATTAAATCTAATAGATTGAAAACGATAAAATGAATCTGTTGTATACAGAAAATTCTATCTACTAGATTGAAATTTTCAATCTAATGGATGGAGTATTTCAATCGAATAGATTGGTCACTAATTCCAGTCTGATAGATTGAATTTTCAGTCTAATTATTTTAGAGTGTATATCTTCCACCATACGCTCGTATTTTGCCACTATCATGGATATGTTTCCCCAAATTTAAGAAACTTCGAATGGAAGCGCTTGGTCGTATAACTCTGTTTTAAAAGTTTCTGCAATAATGTTTTCTGGGGTTGATTAAAAACGTCAGATTTCACGTAGGATCTAGCAAATGCTACTTGGTGAGATATACTTCACATGCAGATCCCACTGGAATATTTATGTCCAGGAAGGGGTAGTTTGTGATGTCGAAATATGTGATCATCTCTCTTGTAAAAGGCCCGCTTCATTTTTATAACGATATAGGTCTAAATATGATGTGCCGTTGGGGCTATCTGTAGTTTCCTTCACACCCAGTGAGAGTGAATCATATATCCCTCACTGCGTCATTTATATAGCGATGACCAACAGCGAGAAAATGCTCTGTATAATGTTTGGTGAATGAGAATGAACGGGTTTTGAAATGATCATTTTTTGGAAGCGTCTGCATCTAGTCAAAACCAATTACATTCTCCTGGCGAACCCAATATTTAAATCAAGTCAAATTTAGAACACTAACCATTAAGAGTAAGTCTAAAAGACTACGTGTCCTGCGGACAAAATACTTAGATAGAAAAATACATTTAATGTCACTGCCTATCTTATCTTATGCTTCGCTGGTGACCGCTAGCCTCACACCGCTGAACCGGCGCGGGTTCGAGCCCAGCTAGTCCATGTGTGAAAGTTTGTCAGTTACTAGCCGAAGGGCGGTGGTTCTCTCCGGGTGCTCCGGCTTCCTCCACCAACCAAACTGACTGTCACCATATGAGTGAAACAAACTTGAGTGTGACATTAAGCCAGAATTCCCTCCCTCCCTCTTATCTTATGTCAACAGTTTATTTCAAGTTTCTGACACACTGAATTTAGAGTCATTATAAATTTAATTTGCCATGTGCTTTGTGGTCTCGTCTTGGGAGTGTGATTGGTGGGGTTACACTGAGTTAAGATGTCTCGTCTTGGGAGTGTGATTGGTGGGGTTACACTGAGTTAAGATGTCTCGTCTTGGGAGTGTGATTGGTGGGGTTACACTGAGTTAAGATGTCTCGTCTTGGGAGTGTGATTGGTGGGGTTACACTGAGTTAAGATGTCTCGTCTTGGGAGTGTGATTGGTGGGGTTACACTGAGTTAAGATGTCTCGTCTTGGGAGTGTGATTGGTGGGGTTACACTGAGTTAAGATGTCTCTGTCTTGGGAGTGTGATTGGTGGGTTACACTGAGTTAAGATGTCTCGTCTTGGGAGTGTGTCTTGAGGATGTCTCGTCTTGGGAGTGTGATTGGTGGGGTTACACTGAGTTAAGATGTCTCGTCTTGGGAGTGTGATTGGTGGGGTTACACTGAGTTAAGATGTCTCGTCTTGGGAGTGTGATTGGTGGGGTTACACTGAGTTAAGATGTCTCGTCTTGGGAGTGTGATTGGTGGGGTTACACTGAGTTAAGATGTCTCGTCTTGGGAGTGTGATTGGTGGGGTTACACTGAGTTAAGATGACACGTCACGATCAACCTTCAAATGATCATGCAGTGGTTTAAATGTTGTTGATATATTTGGCAAACTTAATCTTCTGATATGCAGGTGATCAATTAAACTTGAAGAAAACCTTTCCACCTGACAAGGTAGACCGTCAGTCGTTGGGAGTGGATATATTTCATCTGCCATATTTTATAGTCTCAGCAAGTACGTACAGACTTATCTCAGTTTAGCATATCCAGGGAAGGCCAGTTACTAAGTTGCACTTTCTTGGTCACACCAGTGTTCTCCCAAGTAGTCCAATTCTTTCCCGAATTATTCGCGAAGAACAACAGGAATTGGTCTGAGCTTGCAAAACATGGATCCAATTATGGTTCCAAATGTCGCACTGAACTGTTTATGGTGCTTTTCAATTATCGTTTCAACCGATGTAGAAACACTGTGTTTTGAATAGTATAACGCTCGTGTGGTGATTCAGTTTGAGTGATCACGACACGATGCACTCTTTTCAATGATTGAGTGTTTCTGCTCCCATTTCCATGACTATACCTTTTTCAGTTCTCCCACCTTCCCCCACCTTTATCACCTTTCCCCAGGTCAGTTCTTTCTCTATCAGCAATACACGTTCTATCAGCAATACACAGTCAATGTGTTCTTCAGTGAATGCCCATAATCACATGTTTTGTTCTGTTACAGTTTCTGTTTCATATTTTTTATATGGGATTAACTGTTCGGCTATGGCCTGAGGCGTCAGAGAGGGCCTCGGATTATATATACGATATACCTATCTGTATACCCCTGCCCTCCTATATCTACTATTCTAGGATCAAGTGATGCGAATCTTGTATGTTGCTGGCGCCGCATATTGCATGTTTTGCTACAAATCCTGGGTCAGCTTGCTATTATGGCCGTCCTCCATTATCCGTTGTGGCCGTTTTGTTTTCTTGCACAATAATTTTGGAAAATTTCAGCCTCAGAGGATAAATTGTCCCTAATTAAATGGAATTCAAAGAAAATGTATCATACTTTTTCATTTCAAATTCTATCGGGGGGATTTCAGATTCAAGTTTATTTCTAGAAATAGAAGAAAAATGCCTATACTACCTTTTATTAATCACACCAATTCTCCTCTAGAATTCTATCTTGTATTGTTGTTGATTTGAATCATTAGCCTGAAACAAGGGAATTTAATTCCACTCTCTACCACTATGCACGTATTTACCATTAGTTGTACAGTGTTGAGGTTCCTAAAATAGATCACGTTTTCTCACAAAAAAAACTTCTCAAAATTCATTATTCAACTGGGACGCAGGCGCGACCTAAATCAGCTTCGGAAATGAAAAGCACATCAAAGTTGCTTCCTGAGTAGCAGATTTCCCTCCCAGGGTTTCAATTCAAAATATTATTCTACCTGTTTAAAAATAGCTAAAAAAAACGGCCATAATACCAAGCTGACCTGTAGAACATTCCACTGGCTCCAGACAAACAATGGATGTTCCAGCTACTTCAACTCGAGATTCGGAGTCTGTCGGAGTTGTATCCACATACGTTACGTAAGATGCTTTCTCATCTGCTTGCAACCTCATGGAGAATGTATTAGAGAGAGTGTTTTGCTCTGCGAATCGTGAAGAATTTTATAACATGGGAGTTGCATCACTTGACCGTAGAATATAGATATATGAGGGGAGAGGTAAGGTATATAAATCGGTATATATTTATACAAAGTATGTATCTTTTTACATCTACTGCCACAGTCGTGTGTGAAAATTTCGATGAATATTTTGTTCATGTAAACTACATTATTATTTATTAACAACAACGACAACCATTCCTAATTCAGCCACTGTGCCTGAACTCCAAAACTTGTAGCTGTGTGGTGCATGGATCTGTTCCTGTTGCAACCCCATGGAAATTCAGTATTTGGGGGATTGATACTCATAATTATTGCAACCTGTACATGTGTATCTGTGATTGTGAATTAGATTACCGTGAACCAAGGTTAGCTTACGCATGTTGGACACAGCGACGAGATTATATAGAAACAATTCACGAAAATCCGGTGAATATAGCGTGGAGACTTCAGATATATACCTAGTAATATAGATATATCAGATATATACCTAGTAATTGAATATTGCTATTAGTTTTAGCTGTAGGTATCATTTCCACATACACAGAGTACCGTATCTATAATTACGTTATGGCGCTGGGTGTTCAGATTCTTAACGCTGTGCACATGGACTGAAGATAGACAGGGGATCGACTGAAGGAAGGCATATTTCAAAGAGGTCGGTTGCAGCTCTGGTGAACGTTCTGTGGCGTTCCTGTTAAATTCTGCTGACAGTTTGACGTATATTAATAACACAACAGCATGTTTTCTGCTCGCTAATAGAAGGGAATTGTTTGGTATTAGCTAACTGTCGAACAAAGTTAGAAAACCTGTTAGTAATCTAAGCGGTAATTGGTCATTTTCTCTCAGGCGTTCGGCAGCTGAACGTAACCTCTGGCTTGTCGGTTTCGACGCAAAGCCGGGGGGCCAAGAAGGTAATTAGAGGGAAATTAAGAAGACAATTAAACCAATTTATAGAACCAAAAGCAATTTATCACAGAACAGCGTTCCCGTTACAACAGACGAATACTCCCAGAGAGTAAACCCAATGGCGAAATATCCAGAATTTGGTAATAAATTCAAATTGACAGCTCTCCTGCACAGGTGCTTCGGTTTTCAGCTCTCACATCTTTATGTGTACCTTGCTGCAGGTCCGCGTGTCGTTTGTCGCGGACGAACACACTGATCGGAGAATACAGGAAATACTCGCGGCATTGGCTCCCAATGTCACTAAATAGAAAAATGAGTCTCATCCGGTAGGAAATTTAGTCATTAATACTGCAAAGGCGGCAGAAAGCACACAATTGTCCAAATGGACGTCGACACCGGAATGTATTGAGGAATCCTTTCAATATTATACATGTAATCATAGAGTACTCCTAATTTTCCGCAGTCAAGTAATATTTACCGCCATTAATTGATAGAAATAGGAAACTGACCACTCGCTGTTCATGTTAAACATCCATAACGACCACAGTAAACTTCTTTGAGATGACCCTGGCCTGTAGGTATATATATGATACGGTAATCTCTCTAATAAATCAACACTTCTAGACCAGCTATTTACTCCATGAAATAAAAAAAGACTGACTGGTGGATATTTTCGTTTGCCAACATCTTGTAAAGTAGACCAATAATGAACAGTTCTGAACAATCAGGGCTGAATATTGACAGAATATTTTGTAGTAGGTTTTAATATGTGAGAATTATTAGAGCTATTACCGAGTAATTAAGTTAGACAAATGTTAGGGCCAAAGTATCTACTTACGTACATCTATTCTTATCAAGCCATCACTATCTTCCCATCGTGATGAACCTTCAGAGAAACTGGATGATTGTCTTCGATTTTTCTCCTATTTTCTACACAGGCCAATGAAAGTCTCAGATATCATTTTGAAAATTTGAATTGACCAATCAAACGATTGAATCAATATGAATTGACCAATCAAGCCATTGGTCAATATGAAATGACCAATCAAGCCATTTAGACTTAAAAGATAACTGATGTTTCTATAAAACTTCATTGAAAACGTATGTCCGACATCAGCCGTGCTTAAGGGTGAACTGCAGAGCTTTCAATGTTCTACCAAAATATCAGAAATCAAAGCCTTTGTAGTTATAGTTGTTAAACTTCTGCAAGCAAAGAGAGACAAACGATGTAGGTTTTCAACGGATTTATAACAGGATAACTTTAATATTGTTATTAGTACAATTTAGCAAAATATATTCGCCCCAAAATCGTATAACAGTTATATCACATAACACAAGATGTATGTAAGCAACACTTAAAAATAAAAGCTTTACAGTTCATCTTTAACTACAACGTTAGCGTTTTTGAGTCGTTCCTCATTCACAGTCGCTGTCCGTGCATGTGAACTGTCTGTCCGGTTGTGATTGTGAGTATGTTTGATGAACACCGTGTATGAAGATCTTAAATAACATGACGTTCATATAGGCTACGGCTTGAGCGGAATGACTGCCTATACGAACTACTTGACGTGGGGCTAATGATGTCAAGAACCTCCGCACCGCTTGAATGGGTTAACGATAAGTAATCACAGGATAGAATGACGCTCCTTTTAGATTTGTAGATTCTGTTCCGTTTCATTCACGCCAAATTGTTACGGGGATGAAAAAGAATACCGGAAAAGTCCCTGACAAGAAACACAGGCATGAGTGTTGGTGTATCTGTCATCGGTATGCTCTCATCAAAATGTTTTATCTGTAGCCTCATTAAAACATTGATAGAATCTTGTACAATTTTATGAATAAGATCCCAGAGGATATTATAAGATATTTCAACAGGACCCTTTAGGATGACTAATGAATCCTATAGAATTTCCCAGAATCCTATACAATTCCTTCAAAGGATCCTATAAGATCCTAAAGGATTTCTCCGAATTATAAAAGATTTCTCTGAAGAATTCTACAGGATCCGACAGAATTTATCGAGTGAATGATATAGGTTCCTATTGGATTCATGAATGTTCCAACAGTTTTTTCGTAGACTTTCAAATGTTTTCAGCATCCAATGAAAGTTGAAGCTACCAGGGATGCGAACCAGATCTCAAATCTTCGATCATATCGCTTACTGTGGGGTCATATGACTTCATGTCAGTACGCCGGCATCGTTTTCCACCACCTTTGTATGTTGCGTTTAATTCACATTATCAGCACTCACGTCTCTTTCTGCATCAATTACACGGGCCATTTCCTTTCAACGAACGATGAGGACTTGTATGTATCGGGTGTACGTTGACAAGTGAATCCTCTTCAACTTTCCTATCAAATATTTACATTCGATGGTTTTTGTTAATCAGTTAATTTGAAATGGATGAAATAACCTTTGATCAGCAGAAATAATCCAAGCAGTGCGAGCTGTTTCTTACGCGTTTTGAAAACCATACGTTGTGTTTCTTGAAAACCCTATCCGAATTAACAGTTTCTACTATTTAACTTCCACCGTCGATTAGTTTGCCTGAGATCGACTCCAGGCGAGTAAAGACTCATTTACGAGGTAAATTATATGTTTGTGTGTTATGGGTTCGCTCTAATTGAGTCAATTACCTTTGAATAGCCCGTCGCACGTCGGGGCATTGATTCGATGTGTGCGGCTCAAATATAACCGTAAATGTTCCGGTCGGGTATAAATTGAGGCGTGTGTACGTCCCCTATCGCAAGTTAACGCCCGACTCTCGTGTTGTCGTCATCGATCCGCGAGATTGGATAATTTAATTCTTTACCACGTGTGATATTGACCAGGGAATTCGAAAAGAAACTGGCAAGGTCGTACTCAGGTGAAATTCAAACACAAATCACAATTCTCAAACAAGAACAACATCGCACGGGTCGCTTCCGTTCTATTTAACCTCGCTTGCAACTCCCTCGTTCAAGAAAGAGCGAATTCGAAGAATTCCCGAGGTATTTTTTTAGTCAAATTGTCAGGGTCGATCGATATATATATAAGGGTCGCGATTTAATTCGAGCTCGCTATGTAAATATGAATCGTTTTAATCGCAAGCAGAGTTATTTATTTTCCATGAGAAACCATCAAGGGACAGAGAATTAAATCTCCCTCCATCTCGCTAATCGCCCTCCATACAATTCTAAAGAAATGTTTTCCGTATTCAGTAACACTATATTTGATATTTAAAAACAAACGCTTGACCACAACCACAACGAAGTAAAGCATGGGCAAGAAAGCAATATGACAGCGGAAAATCTATGCATAAATCCCAAACCCTTGTTAATCCTTGTATAGATTTCTCTTCCCTATTTATATTTTCCCCAATACTTGACTTTTTTTCTCTTTGTGTATCTTCCACTTCTGTATCTCTTTCACTCCAGGTGTATCTTTTTTAATTCTCCTATAAATTTCCAGTCCTTTTATATTTTTTTAACTACCACTGTCTTTTCTCCTGTATACTGTATTTTTTCACTCCTTATTTATCATTTTGTTCACTGATCATTTTTCTGTATTTCTACCTTGTGTATATCGTTTTGGTACACCTTGTATATATTATACGTTTGGTGTATATTTGTTTATTTCTTTCGCATCCTAAGTCTTTTTTACTCCTTTTTCACTCTTCTACTCCATGAGTATTTTGTTCTAATCCTTGTATATCCTTTGTTTGCTTCATTTATCCATGTATGTTATCCTAATTCTGGTGTATCTTTTTTTCGACGGAGGCGTATACGCTAACTTTGGCTCGACAGTCTTTCCTCCTGTCAGCTTTTCTTCTGCTTTCCTCTGTGTTGCCTCGTTTTTGACGGTAACAACCGAAATGCGGAGAGTTATGTATAAGACGAATATAAACCATTGGAATTGCATGGAACAATTGTCTCCAGCGAAAAAAAATCCATGTCTAGGGCTCTGATTCTTTGACTATTTAGTTTGGCAGAGGTCAGATAGAAGCTCCAGATTTAAAACCCTTCACATGGGAACCGGATACTACTCTATCCTGAGGAACATACTTTTCAAAGTGGCAAAAATGTTTACACCTGCAAAATCTGTTCTGACAAAAGTATTCATGTACAATTATTACGGTACATACGACAGCGTTAACTTTCAACATTAGCATATTACTTTTAGAATGACGACAAATTTCGAATTCATGTACAATTATTACGGTACATACGACAGCGTTAACTTTCAACATTAGCATATTACTTTTAGAATGACAAAGGATTTCGAATGTTCATTCCATCGTAATAAAGAATTTGTTTGTCATTATGCTGCTCTTGTCCATTACCACTGTTCTCAATCGAGCCGTGGTCATTCAACAGAAGCCGTTGTCTTCGAATGTTTAATGTCATCCAAGTCATGTTCATTATCACCGCATTCGTCCATGGAGTTGGTCAGACAATGAAACACTTATATCAGTCGGCACGACATGTAGTGTGACGTCAAATTTACCTCAGTTGCCTTTTCAAAGACTGAGTGTTTGACGGTATGATTGTTGTGTGTCGAGCCCCAATCAGATGGGACAAAAGCAAATTTACTCGAAGTTGAATGCTGTTAATTGTTGCGTTTTATAGCATTCTGTTGTCTGTTGAAATAAATTGCAGCGTGGAACGGGAATGGAGCAATGCTGGACAAAATCTTCGCGGCCTTGAAATGAACATTCGACGATGTGTCTAAAAGTCAACGTCTATCGTTGAAAGCCCACGTTCAACTATGAACCGTAATATTGCCAAAGTTTTGTGTTACATGCCGTACCGTAGACCAATGAATCGGTTGTTCGTCTTTCCATATATCAAACTCGCCAGTCATATAATAATTTTCCGTCGTGAACTAACCAATTAGTATAGCGACCTCAATAGATCATGGGAAATGACAAAAAAACATAATCCTTTACAGTTTAAAACAATTGCAACCATTTTTTTTTTAGTTTTTTTTAAAATCCCGAGTATATAGAAACAATTTATCACTACATATTATTTTCTGGCTTGCTGAAACAAATGTCCCATGGCCTAACTATACTATGAAATTGAATTGTATTTACTAAATATCATGAAATGAGTACAACTTTCCCACATACCGCTCCTTTCAATTGATAAAATATATTATATATGCCCATGGTATATTTAATATGGAATGAGCTATCGTCCTCATGACATGGTCAATATACAAGAAATCTCTTCTGTTTTGCACATTTTCAATGCAAGAATGAGACGAGATGCAATGCATATAACCAGACATTGATTTTAATAGATTTTAGAAAGGAAAGCAGTTATCCGTGATTCTATTAAACATGGGCTGATTGCAATTTTTCACAAGGCGAGGAGGCCAGACAAGGAAATGGAATCTATAATACAACACTTTTCTGTCCAGATCGCTATAAAACAACACACCAACTGTCTCCATACGATAAAGACGGTCTGTCTCCACATTTCGTGAAACTTACAGACGCACACGCTCATAAACAATTTTAATAACTTAATATCCTATCAATGCTCCCCAATCGTACATGTCGCAAGCGACATATCCAAATGATGGAGCAGATACAGGATTTAATTTTAATTAGATTGGCTCATAAAGGGAAGCATTTAACTGCAGGGTTGTTGTGTTTTACTACTCACAATCTCGTGAAGCAAAGGTACTTTTCAAGGTTAGCTATCAATGCGACCGTTTCGCTTGGTGCATTTCAATACTGCTGAACAAATTCATTATTGCGATGGAATGAACATTCGAAATCCTTTGTCATTCTAAAAGTAATTTGCTAATGTTGTTAACGCTGTTGTAAGAACCGTAATAAATACTTCATTACGGTTCTTACAACAGCATAAACTTTCAGAAAGACAAAAGATTTCGAATGTTCATTTCATCTACAATAAAGAATTTGTTCGCCAGTATTGGACTTCACGAGATTGTGGGTAGTAAAACACAACCGTGCAGTTAAATGCTTCCCTTTATGAGCGTGTGAGTCTGCAAGTTACACGAAATTTGGGGGCAGACCGTCATTATCCTATGGAGACTACAGTTGGTGTGGTGTTATATAGCGATCCGGACAGAAAAGCGTTGTATAAAAGATTCCATTTCCTTGTCTGACCTCTTCGCCGTGTGGAAAATTACAATGAACAACTGTTCGATCAGCCCATGTTCAATTGAATCACCGATAACGTTAACTGTTTGTTTCTGAAGTCAATTAAATTCAATGTCTGGTTATATGCATTGCATCTCGGCTCATCCTTGACTTGAAAATGTGCACAATAGAGGAGATTTCTTGTATATTGACCATGTAATGAAGACGATAGCTCATTCCATATTAAATATACCAAGGGCACATATAATATATTTTATCAATTGAAAGGAGAGATAATATTGAAAAGTTGTATTCATTCATACTATAGTTAGGCCATGGGACAGTGGTTTCAGCACTGCTCCGTTCCCGTTCCACACTGCAATTTATTCCAACAGACAAGAGAATGCCGTAAAACGCAACAATTAACAGCACTGAACTTCGGTCATACACTCAGTCTTTGAAAAGGCAACCGAGGTAAATTTGACGTCGCCCAACATGCCGTACTGACTGGTATAAGTGTTTCATTGTCTCGCCAACTCCATGGACGAATGCAGTGGAAAAGAACATGACTTGGATGAGACTAAACATTCGACAAAAAAAGACAACGGCTTCTGTTGAAAGACCACGCTCGATTAAGAACCGTGGTAATGGACAAGAGCAACATAATTCTTTATTGCATTCGAAATCCATTGTCATTCTAAAAGTAATATGCCAATGTTGAAAGTTAACGCTGTTGTAATAACCGTAATATTATACAGAATAATAATTTTGTACATTTACCATTTTGTTTAAATTGAGAAATTCAGTAACATTGCTAGCATAATGCGAAGTTTGAATATTTCCTTAATGAAAACAATAGGAATGATCTTATCGTTATATGTTGTTTTTGATGTTTAATCACTTCCAGCTTGTTTATTTTCACGGTTTTTGTATTCTAAGGTTGTTTAACATGAGTTGATTATCTAGCGTTGATGTAATTGTTTGGCGACTACATCTGCCTTAGTTTTCAAACAAGTAGACGACAAATAAAGTTATGTATATAATTTTCCGTTATTTGTTACTTGAAATTTGCACGGAATTTGGCTAGTTAACCTAATTTAAAAAAGTCAGTAATATTTAATTAATTTCTACGTAAGGATCAATATATATGGAATCGTGTGGTAGCCTAATGGAAGTGTCGAGATTCTTCGTTTTGGAGTAAAAAGAGTGAAACTTCTGAATATAATTCTCAGGAAGAATGCCATTAAATTAAACGCAACATGAAAAGGGTGGTGGAAAAAGATGCCAACGTACTGAGAAGAAGTCATATGACCCCACAGACAAATGTACTCATTGCATATTTCTGAAAAACATCACAAGAACCAAACTGATTCCTGTTTTTGGTAAATTCTATAGAATCAGGTTCAGATCTTGGTTACTGTTTTTAATAGTTTAGATTTGTTATTGAAAAGTTACGTTTTTTTTTAATTTATGTTTTGGTATCGTTTGGAGCATCGGCCTGAGTGCTTGTTATCACAAACAGTAACGTTACTCAGTTGTCTACGTTACTGGACTGATTCTTTGTTTGTCTATTTTTACTGCTTCCCTATATTTTTCTTCTCCTGGAGTGTATTAATTGTTTGCTCCTTGTGTATACATGAGCAGTGTGACTAACGTCACAGGACCTACGAAGTAGAGTAGGCATTAGGACTCGAACGCGAACTGAACTCTTGGAAATCCCCACCCCCAGTTGAAATCCTGCCGAAATAAGGATGGGCACCGCCCAAGTCAGAATCGCCAGTGATTTTCATCAAAAATCACCAGGAATTTTCATCAAAAGTAGGTCAGCTCAGAACTTGTTGGTAACAGTCTTCTAATGCGCCTTCATTTTAACTAAAGGAAACAGATTGAATAATAAAGGTTCAGTAGATTTCAAGCTTTACGTGTGAAAATACATTCACATCTCTTTAATGGTTTTCAGTGCCCTTGTCCAGGATCAAAACAACCTTTTGAATCACATTATTTTCCCAACAATACAACATATTTTTATATATAGTACTATAGTAGAAAGGTAGCATTTATGTAGTTTACGGTAGTTCAACTCAAGACCAACACCTTCTCTGCACAAGATAATAATGATTCTATGTCATTCTCCTGAGCATAACCGGTACAAAGACGAATAAATAGCGTCTCTACATCACGTTGTTATCTAGATATATGAGACAACACATTTTGGGTATCGGCAATCTGATGAATGTACTATTCCGGTTTTCTTGTTTCACATTATATTCTATGGCGGTTGATCGGTGATTTTCTTCATTGATAAACGTTAAACCACCTCAGCTTCGTTGTGTGAATCGGAATTGCATTGCTGTGACACACCAACACACTCCGTGGCAGTGATTCTGTATCCCCTAATCAAGGAATCAAAATGGATCAAGATTTGAAATGACAAGAAAAATTTAGACATATTTTGTTTACACATGTAATTTTTTGTTTAAATTATATCCAAGTGTGATATATAGGCCTAGTCAATATTCAAGAGGTACAAAAAAAACTCAAGTTATCATATTTCCACATCATGATCAAAGTTACTTTATCTAGTTAAATTCTACCAAAAGAAGACCCTTTAAACATGCCGTCATGGCTTTGTTTCGCCCTCAGTAAACTGTTATCATTGTCGCTCACACAGACTAATCTGAAGGATGATACCACATCTTTCTTTCTTCTGCTGGGTTATTGCACCAGGCTGACTTAATTGGTTGATGTAGGATATTTCACCATCAGTGCGTAATCTGACCTGAATTTGAAGCCTGCTGTGGTCAGTGATGAAATGTTTGGATGTGAAATAGGATACACGTTAAAGGCCACAGTTTACATATACTGAATTGTGTGTATTAAGGCTGGCATAGCGGTGTAGATAAATGCACTAACAAATGATGGAAAATTAGCATTTCCTATTTCATAAAAACAATTACGGATGGCATATCCCACCACTGTGTTATATATACAGTGAAACATACAGCCAAGGGTTCCCGATGGGCATGACAGTGTACTCGCTGAGCCATCAATAAATAATAAAAAAAATAATTATAAATCAAATTTTAATCGAATTTTCAGAATTCGGTCAACTCAGAACTTGCTGGTAACAATGCCCTAATCCACGTTCATGCCAAAAATCAAGGTTCTAATGTCAATGGTTCTCCTTATTTTGCCGACGAAAGGATTCGGATGGACTGACTGACTGACTCAATACCGGACAATTTGCGATCTTTAGCCTACTTCGTAGGAATATTTTCTACTCCTTCAATATCTATTTTTATAATCCTATATATTTTCGATGGTTGTCTATTTTCTACTCTATGTAAATCTTGTTCTACTTAGTTTATTTGTTTCTACATCCTGTAGAGTTGGTTGTTATCTTTTTTATTAGTTTTCTACCCTGTGAACATGAGCAGTGTGACTAACGTCACAGGACCTACGAAGTAGAGTAGGCATTAGGACTCGATCGCATTTTCATTGAGATATGATGTGACCCTCCCCTACGGTACGTTTCATCATAATATGGTACATGTACAACCTTCCATAACAGCCATAGGTTCTCTTTATAACATGCCTTTTGTGAGATTGAGCAAGATTATATTCTGGGTATTTATATATTTACATCGATGTGTTCGTGCCACAAAAAATGAAAGTATATTGGTGAATGTTCTGGTCATTTAGTGATCCGGCCCTGGTACATCAAGCAGTTGAATAGACTCGGAGTTAAACGCATTAATACTGGGTTTCACCAGCCTCCGTCTATAAATAGTTCGCTCAGCTGTATTGAGGTCGCTGTCCTCAGATCTTGCGGTTGAATTCAACAGCGAGAGAGCACCAGGCATGCCAGGGCTGTTCCCAAATTCCATATCATGGTGTCATGTTTCCCTCGCTTAAATGATCGGACTTTTCTCCGTATGATCTATAACAATATACTGAAGTGTTAATTATAAATCTAATTTTTAATCAGAATTATTTCAGATCAGAACTAGCTGGTAACAATGCCCTAATGCTCGTTCATGCCAAAAATCAAGGTTATAATATCAACGGTTCTCCTTATTTTGCCGACGAAAGGATTCGGATGGACTGACTGACTCACTCATTACCGGACAATTTGCGATCTGTAGCCTACTTCGTAGGAATATATATTTATATCGATTTTTAACTTTTCATAGCCTTCTGGTTTATGATCTTTGTGTATTTTCTCACGTATTTTTTACGTATTTTTATGTATTTTTGTATATACATTTCTTTTGTATTTGTTCTGTTTCTTTCGTGTGTTTCTCTACTTTTTGTGTATACTTTTCTACTTGTATATTGATTCTTCTTTTTAATATTTCAATCGAAATATCTCAGTGAGAGGAGACCAGGAAAGATGGACAATTTTAACAGGTTCGATACTGAACGTACGCCTCTCTAATTATTTTATTTTTAAATTTTTCTTTGGGCATAATATGTGAATTCACATTTAATGAATATGCATGTCCTTAATTTGTTAACCACTCATAGCCACTTCCTTCCACTCTTCCTCAAGTAATGCTTATACGCCAGTGATTCAGTGTTTGAAATTCCTATAAACAGGTATTGACATGACATTCTCGGAAATCAGCCAGACTGGTCTGATATAATGAAAAGACAGGTCTGGGACATGACTCTTGATGACAAAACCATATAGAACCTCCTACACATCGATGTCACGGCTTTAAGTTAAACATCCAAAGGAATAAAACTGTCTATTTTTTGTCACCACATGTGTCTGTTTTATATGAAAATTATACTCAAGTAAGAGAATCGGTCCTCGTACCGGTTTGATTTACACAGGATCAATATTTATCTCTGTATAAATGGGGATAATTTGTGGGCGATCAGCGTTAATTATGTCGTTCAACTTCCTAAAGTCTACACACAGCCAAACGTTCATCATACTATAATATACACACAACCGCTAACAATAAAACCGCAATGTGCGTGTCCATATGTAAAGGTGATGGAACTCTGTCCAGGTATGACACCTATTGAAACGTTTCCCCTAACCCTGACACCGCTATAGTGAGGACAAATTTGTACATAATCACCTCGGAATATTCCTTGTATTTACAATCCTGTAAAATATTTATTCATCTAATTGGTCAAGCTCCATTCTTAATTTGAGCATGATTTGTAGGCGTCCAACTGCAAATAGTTTTTTCCGCTTTACGCTCAACGGTGTTTGACAGCCGACAAACAAATTTCAGAGGCTAGATTAGGGAATACCAACATGTGTCTAGATTATTATGTTCTAAAATGTAAAATGATACTTTGTCCCTGAGTGGTTAAATACTGTATTAAGTGCATCGAAGAGGACTCCGGGAAGTTTATTCGATTTTTTCTATGCCTCTGTTATGCAGCTGCAAACTCAGTTAATTGCCAGCAAACATTTTTATTCCACCGCCAAGGTGAAAAAAGGTTTTATGACAGAAATAGTCTATTGTGTGGGTCAAAACCAAAATAAACCTACAATTTTGAGTGTTTGAACGCCTAGATGTAAATCGGGTATACATAGTCGTTAAATACATTTTAATATTTTAACCATAATTCCAGGTATTATTTGTTTGCAAGCAGAGGAAATAAGAGAGACCGGCGCGGATTCAGTGCTGACCGGGAATCGGGATAAGAAAAGATTGGCATTGTATCACTTCCTGATAATGAAATCGAGGGAGGGAGGGAATTTGGCTTAATGTCACACTCAAGTTTGTTTCACTCATATGGTGACAGTCAGTTTGGTTGGTGGAGGAAGCCGGAGTACCCGGAGAGAACCACCGCCCTTCGGCCAGTAACTGACAAACTTTCACACATGGACCAACTGGGTTCGATCCCGTGCCGGTTCAGCGGTGTGAGGCTAGCGGTCACCAGCGAAGCGCCTTAGACCACTCGGCCACCGAGGGCCCCTAATGAAATCGAAAGAAGCCCACGTCCTGTCCGGCGAATTTATCATACATTTCTCTACTTTTTCACAAAATCGGTGCATCGAATACGTAGGACGGCGGTGAGGGCCGCCGCATACAAATCTTAAATGAATCAGTTGTAGCATATGGAGATCAAGATTATGACGAAGATAAATCGGATGAAATAGCTAAACAAGATTATATTCCTCTCATGCATGAAGAATTGTCTGTTTCAAACTGAAGATACTATTAACTATGGGGAAGCTATATTACACGATATCTCAGACAAAGAAAGGACTTGTTCAAGAAATTGAAAACGCGAGCCGGACCGTTTTGATTCTGAAATATGAGTAGATAAAAGTGAATAAAGAATTTCAATACAAAACAATTAGATGTACACAGAATATAGATATATACCACTCACCCGCACTCTCACCCACCTTCTCTCCCTCAGCTTCCCTCCGTTCTATATCCCTTATATCACTACCAGTAGAATCACTTCCTCTCTCGTTATATTCATAATGAGAGAGATTTATGGGTTAGAGTTTCTAGAAATTCAGAATGTGCCAACAGTCTTCAAAAACTGAGTATATACGTATAGCTATTTCATACAGATGGAACCTCGTAATTTGCCATTCATCAACTGAAAAGGACTTACTCTAAAGTCTACTCTACGACGAGAATGCTGCATATGACGTGTGTGCATGTATATTTCTCACCCAGTGACATGTTTGGATCCTGTAAAACCCTACCGATTACGACCAGCTTCATAAAACGTAGAGGTAGAATTATGTATTTACACCCAGAAGAGTGCATGTCCTGGTACAAGACGTTCACCTAGCATAGAAGTGTAAAATACACCTTTCAAGTTAAGTGTGTAGGAGTCATTTATTTGTACGGTATGGTCTTAGATTTGTAATAATTTTGAATGAACAACAACAACCAAAGCGAGATGAATATGAATTTCCCAGAGTTAGGGTACATCCATCTCGCACTAAAATCGTATACTTGCTAGCTTGCCAATGATACTTTTATTTGTTTTCTCAACAATTTTCAGTTTTGTTTATTTGATTGATTTTATTTTATTTTCCATCAAATCAAATTCATAAATTAGGTCTATCTTGACGACGTAGAAATATATATTTAATTAAACTTATTTTCGCTTTCCATCCATATAATTGTTTATATAATTAATTCTTTGTAACTCTTTTTGTTTTGTTCTGATTTGTTTGGTTTCTGCAATTTCAATAGTTTCTCCCGTGTTCCTTTTTAAAAATCGACATATTCTTTATCCCTCACCTATTCGCCGGAAATATCACGGAGTGAAGTAATGTATCGGCGCGGATTGGTCAATAAAAAGATGCGCTGAATGAGTACAGTGACATCCTTTCTGGAAGACAGTAGACACGCCGCGATATGAATAAATAAGCAGAGAAGTTTTTGTTGGAGACATGCCGCCTGGATGTTGGGAGTATAGAGCGGAGTTAGCCGTTTTCCCTTGATGTCATCTTGCCAGGTGGAGCGAGATTTGATACACTCCAGAGCAGCAACCAAACAGCAATTGAGCCGGGAGAAGCTGAACGACGTAGTCAACCACTGTTGACTCTTTTACTTACCAACAACGGTGTAGATATACGAAATCAAGATAGGCGTAACAAATACAATATATGGTGGAAAGATCAATTCTTTTGTATCTATCAGGTGATGACTGGAGACACGTATTATCAAAGTGTTGCTGAAAAAGCGGAAGCAATAAGAAAATATAACTGAAGTCATTGTAAATATTTCAAGTTGATATACTTATCGTCGGGGCATTTATATACCGGTAACCTTTTTATAACATGGAGGATTAGTGACGTAATTAAGTAAAAGACATATCGGCATATTTTGGAGCATAGACCATGGATCTTTCTGTGAAAAAGTCATGTTCCTTCGATATTGCGAGCCTAATGATGAAAACAGAGAAGATGGAAAATGGACACGCCCAAAGTGGCACGGGAATGGTGCACGACAAGGGAATTCGAGTCAGCTTACACGGCGAACATACATCATCTGGGTTGGCGACCAGTCAACAAAGTAAGTATTTACCGACATATATATATATAATTAAAGGACAAATAGACTGTAAATGAATATTTATATAACAAGATAAAATTGGAGTAAACTTATTTATTCAAGACGAAACACAGATTTATTACGAGAGTCGGTCATGTAAATTAAGTATTTTTCAAGTAACAAATTGGTGTATACAGTGTATGATATGCATCATATGTATGTACAGTGGAACCCACATAATTGCATAATGCTTAATCGAACATGCTGCTTTATCGAATTGGTTGGGAAATAAATCCATCACTAGATCCATAACTGGGTCTGTTTAAAGGCGTAAAGTTTGGATAAATACTTATACAGTTTTCCTGGATTTAGAGTATACAATTAATAGATTGATACTATAATTCGATCAAGATTCTCAGATCGCTCCAACCTGTCAAATCCGCATTGTTACGTTTGTCTCTCAATGCGAGAATCCAATATATAATGGATTTAATTGTTTCCCTAATTTCAATCTTCTCAGAATGGAACCAGGGTCCAATCTTTTCCGATTCAAATTACGTTTATTAGATAAAAGGTGAACCGTCAGTAGATTCATTTTGTTCTTGTTCGATCTCATTCATTAGGTATATATCCAATCGCTTCAAAAATTAATTATAATCGAATGATTATGGATTAGGAAATAATTAGGCAAAATGTTGTTCAGTCTCTGATAGAAAACTCAATACTGAATAATGAAAGAATTACTTGTGTTTTGTTTTGTATAACACTTATTTCAGTTATTGTTTCTTATATTTAGACCTAACATTATGAAATTTATCCATATAGAATCGAATTTTCATCAATCAATTGAAATGTAGTACTCAATTAACCGAATAAATCATAGGTTCACAACATAAAGTTTTTGTATTTTTTAAATAATCTACCACAAACACATTGGCTCTCAAATCCTGCTTATTGGTGAAATGATTCCATTTTTTCCAAAAATGGAGCCATAAATAAATTTGTGACCATGTAAAAATGAGCTTATGTGGATGTGCCTTGTCATATATATATTGCAACTATTTGCCCACATCTAAAATCTAAAGTACATGAGAATATATGTGCTAAACATATCTACAGCTCAAATAAAACTTTTATTTGGCTGATAACCACAAAGTGGCCTCGATAAAAACGTGTGTAGGTTTATAGGTTTAAGATAATTCGAAAAACTAATACACAAAGCGATAGACAATAGCTAGAATATTAACAATCTAAAGCCAAGGACGCCAATTCTCCAGAACACTGTCTTTAAATCTGTTTCGACGTATGGGTATGCGTTCTTCGTTATTCGTGGCCTTTATCAGCAATGACACATTTTGGATTATCCGCACATTTTGAAAATAAATTAGACGAAATAGGTTATCACGTATTTCCAGTGACTTAACACATGTTCAAACAACACGGTTGATAGTCCGTACGTGATCGGGATTCTAATCGCACGGTTAAAAGTATTATCGCTCATTTACGATGTCTAAACCATTGGCGAGGTGATGAGGCTAATTCTAGACTTAGCGGTCTTTAAACGTGACGGAGTTAAACCTATCTTACTCCAGCCGTAATTACGGGGGCTGTTTGAACACCACAACAACTGAATGGACATACAAATATAGTCCCAACGGATATTCTCAAGTAACACCACGATTGTCACTCACTATCTGTGTCTAGATGTACAACGAAACATGTCAAATCAGTCGCCCGACGTCAAGTCCGACATTCACCTGACATCCGTTGAGCAGTCGGTAAACTCTCTAAGAATTCGATCACAGGATGTCCAGATTTAAAATCTATTATTTAGAAAATAATATTATAATGACTCAACATTTTGTTCGGCCATAATGCTGTAGAACTACGATCCCCATTATGGATAATTTTGGAAGAGTTTGACGTATTAGGATATCCTCAGTCTGATTAGGATGCTGGTCCGCTCAGAGCGGCATGATAGGTCTTATTTTAATCAGACTGAGACTATTCTCAGATATTATGTATTATTTCTGCATTTCCTGTTATCGAATTATTAGAGATATTACCGTTTGACGTTTTCGAATTTATTAGCACTCTAATCCAGAAGATATATCGAAAAATTAACCGTCACACAGCCATGCAATGTTAGTGTATTTGCACGGTGCAACGTTCAACGGTTATCTGCAAAACTCTTAGGATAATAGAGCTACATTTTTCATTCAGGCATTCCTTTAACAGTTCATTAAAGAACCATTAAAGGTTATTCAATTAAGGAAGATTTAAACGTTATTCTAAGAAGCTTTGCACTTTCTGTATAGAGCCTGTAATGACAACGTTTCTATAAAGAACATGTTTGGCCAAAACAATGAACCTTTAGCTGAGATCTAATGATTCTTGGACCTTTCACGTTATCTGGCCTGAACTTCTTGAGACAGGTCCAGGCCAGGGTGGGCAGGGAGGGGGTGGGGTGGTGGGGGGGGGGGGGAATCGGGCCGCCCCAAATACTGTCTTAACCCTTGAGCTAGACTTACCACCCTATACACTCAATCAGAAAATGATAACAAATCCAAGATGGCTGCTTTTATGACGTCACAATAGTTTCATTTGTAAAAACTAAAAACAATTTTTTTTAGCTCATCTGGGCCGAAGGCCCGATGGGCTTATGTCATGGCCTGATTGTCCGTCGTCCGTCGTGCGTCTTGTGTCGTGCGTCGTGCGTAAACGTCTTCTTCTCTGAAACCGCTTGGCCGATTAAGCTGAAACTTGGCATGCATGTTCCCTCCAATGAGTACACCAGAATTTGTTCATGCCGTGTTGATACGATTTTAAATATGGCTGCCATGGCGACCATCTTGAATTTGCCAGTGAAATCTTGTTATCATTATTTTTCGGTAACTACTTCATGGATCTTTCTCAAATTTGGTACACCGGTGCCCCTTTGGGTCTAGTTGTACAACATGTGTACTTTAGTCCAATTTGAATATTCAATATGGCCACCAGGCGGCCATCTTGGATTTTCCCATGAACCTTTGTTATCGCGATTTCTCAGGAACTACTGCAGGGATCTTCTCAAATTTGGTACACAGGTTCCCCTTGGTGTCTAGTTGTGCAAGATACCTTTTATGGTCCGATTCAAAAATCCAATATGGCCACCACGTGGCCATCTTGAATTCTCGATGAAACATTGTTATTGCGATTTCTCAGGAACTACTGCATAGATCTTTCTCAAATTTGGTACACAGGTTCCCCTTGGGGTCTAGTTGTGCAAGATACCTTTCCTGCTCTGATTCGAACATCCAATATTGCCACCAGGCGGCCATCTTGGATTTCCCCATGAAACTTTATCGCGATTTCTCAGGAACTACTGCATTGATCTTTCTCAACTTTGATACACAGGTTTCCCTTGGGGTCTACTTGTGCAAGATACCTTTTGTGATCTGATTCAAAGATCCTATATGGGCACCAGGCGGCCATCTTGGATTTCCAGATGAAACATTGTTTTCACGATTTCTTAGGAACTACTGCATGGATCTTTCTCAAATTTGGTACCCAGGTTCCCCTTGGGGTCTAGTTGTGCAAGATTGTGGTCTGATTCAAAAATCCAATATGGCCACCAGGCGGCCATCTTGGATTTCCCCACGAAACATTGTTATTGCGATTTCTCAGGAACTACTGCATGAATCTTTCTCAAATTTGGTACCCAGGTTCCCCTTGGGGTCTAGTTGTGCAAGATTGTGGTCTGATTCAAAAATCCAATATGGCCACCAGGCGGCCATCTTGCATTTCCCCATGAAACATTGTTATTGCGATTTCTCAGGAACTACTGCATGGATCTTTCTCAAATTTGGTACCCAGATTCCCCTTGTGGTCCAGTTGTGCAAGATACCTTTTTTCGTCCATTTTAAAATTCCAATATGGCCGCATCTTGAATTTCCCATGAAACTTTATCATGAAATCTCAGGAAATTACTGCATTGATCATTTAATGTTCAAGGGGGACAACACAAGTTAGAAACTCATCTGTTGCAGTTCTTTGGTAAAAGTTTCTCACAGCTACTTTCTCCAGTTACAGTCAGATGAGCTACAGTGCCGTGGCACTATCTTTTCGGTCGACTTTTCGGTCAGATTTTTGAATTTGTTATTTATGTGTTTTCTTCGCAAAAACTGCATGATGAATTAGTAAATAATAATGTGATGTGAAATAAAATATTTCTTCACACTTTTCCTAGCAGAAAAGCAGAAATTTTGGAGAAAAATGAAAAATGGGTACCTTTTTTGGTACCCCACATTGCCGCCATTTTTAACTCATGATCCTCTGGGATTATGAAAACAGGCTCAAAATTATCTCAATATGATCAACTACAAAGTCATGGTTTGTCAGCTCTCAGACTCTATCTTTTGTCGTTCCGGAGATGGGGTAGGAGTTTGGTAGAGGGACCATAATGCCGACCCCACCCCAGACCTGGTAGGGTTAAATCTCCGGCAATATCGGACCCAAAAAACACCCTGGAGAACTTCTTTCCCCAAAGAGTGTAGGTTGCGAAATGTTCCCTATACTCAACCTAACCTTGTTGGTATCGGCAAAATAGTTTATTGAATTATGGATTAATTTGTAGGGGGTGGGGTCTCTTTAACTAGAATTATTGTTACCGGTACATGTTGTGTCCATACTATAGATCTGACTTGCTACACCATACAGCGCCGTATATATTCAGCATTTTGAGTCATTGATATTCAAGAGTTGGGGTTCGTCGTTTTGTCGGGTTTTGTTGCCTCGCAAGAGCATGAAACTGTTTTGGTACAAAAGGCCAAGAAAGAAATATACCTCAAAATTGGTCAGAAAATACGTCTCGACAAGATGATGTCCCGACATCCCAATGAAAATATAATGTCGAGGACAGTTCTTGTAATTTTAACTCGAATAAGCTGAGCATTCATCGTGAGAAACGATAGACAGTAGGATTTTCAAAGGGGGGGGGGCGAATATTTTCAATTTTGAACTTTTGCGCATGATTTCCTGCATTTTAGCGTATTTTAAAGGCTAAATTGGGGATTGAAAGCTTATCTTTGGAATGAAATGCCACAACAACAACAACAAAAAATCTACGGGCAAAAAGGGGGGGGTGCGTTCTCACCACACGCGCCATGTGTAGCGACGAGCATGGACAGAATAAGACAAGGTAAGGGATATCAATCACATCTAGGACAAGATAAGAAATGTCAATCACCTCTAAGACCAGATAAGGAAATCAGGCGCGATTAAGACAACACAAGAGATATTAATCACAGATAAGACTAGATGAGGAAAATCAGTCACGTCTAGTACAACATAAGAAATGTGTCAATCAAGTTTAGGATAAGATAAAACATACTAAACACCGCTAAGATTAGATGAGGAATATCAGTCACGTCAAGTACAAGATAAGAAATGTCAATCACCGCTAGGACCACATAAGGAATATCCATCACGGTTAGGGCTAGATAAAACATATTAATAACAGCTAGGGTCAGATGAGGAATATCAATCAGAGCTAGGGTCAGATGAGGAATATCAATCAGAGCTAGGGTCAGATGAGGAATATCAATCAGAGCTAGGGTCAGATGAGGAATATCAATCAGAGCTAGGGTCAGATGAGGAATATCAATCAGAGCTAGGAGAAGATAAGATATATTAATCACATGTAAGACCAGTCGCGGCTATAGTACGCGACAAGAAAGGAGGTGTTCGGTTTGACCGTAATTTTTTCCTTAGTGTGTTGCGTTCATAAACCGAAAATATAATTTCCTCTCGTTTACTTTAAAAGTTATTAGTTTGAGAGAGAAAATACTGAATTTTCATATTCTCAATTTTCACCGAGAAGAGATTTGTCAAAAAAATATTACGACTACACGCTTAAAACTAAAGTGTTGAAACTTACTCGTAAGTTGTTGAAATAACCCTTTAAGTGTGTCCACAGGGACTGCTCTTTAAGTGTTGTCCCTGTGGACACACTTAAAGGGTTATTTCAACACTTTACGAGTAAGTTTCAACACTTTAGTTTTAAGCGTGTATCAGAAAATAAGCATTTGTTTGTTTTTGCAATTTTTGGCGATATTCTTGGAGGGAATTTCCTTCATAATTAAAATATGACACCATTAACCAAAACGAGTCTTACATATCGAAATGCGGTAGGTTTGATCCAAAATGATACTGAAAATTCGTTTTGGTTAAGGGAGTCATATTTTCATAATATTGAAATATGTCAAAACGCTTGTAATGTTCTGAAACGATGTAGTTCACCGCCATTCGGCACATGATTCCTCAAGTTGATAATTGTAACCGCTGCTTGGCCGAATGGTTGCAGTGTCGGACTACAGATTAAAAGAAAACCAACATTTTGGTTCGAATCCCCAAATCCCCGAAAAAATATTTTCATTTTTTCCTGTTTTCTCCCATCTTCATTTTGAAATTTAAAGTGCAATAGTGACATGAAATAAAGACAGCGAACCCCTAACGCACATAATCTCTTATTTTATTATAATTCGTGAATAGAATTGCACACAAACAACTCCACACACACAGTCAGATCACTTGTTCAGTATTTGAATATTCTGACGATCCAGCAGAGCAATAAATTAATTGTTACACATATATAATTTCGTCTTAGGGCAGGGGAAAGTTGTAACTATGAATTGAAAAGTTATAAGGTTAAACTTGTCTTATATCAAGGCCTTTGGTTAAGGAAATGACCCTCAACAAGTGGTGACGCTTGCTTTCCCAAGTGATTATGCATGTGCCAATATGTTTTTGTTTTGCAGTTACTTCCTTAATTATTGTTCACTGAACTTTTGGCCGTGATTTATCAGTTTTCTAGTGGGTTTATATATTAATATAACTGATTATTGTTCGTAAATATCTGTCGTTCATGAAAATACTAATACTCATACTGGTAACTGTATGAGAATATGAACCAGAATTTCTCATTAGACTGGCCTCGCCTGTCTGACAAAGACTTGGGGAATACCTGAGCATTTCGTCACAATTTACCGGCAGGCTCGGAGCAAGACAGTAGAGCAACAGAGAGCGACTCTGAAGGGAAAAATATCCATCTAAAGCGAACACCTCCTTTCAATCAGGGCTAAGACCAGATAAGGCATGTCAATCACATAAGGCATGTCAATTACATAAGGCATGTCAATTATATAAGACATGTCAATTACATAAGGCATGTCAATTACATAAGGCATGTCAAGGACAATAAGAAAAAACAATCACTGCTAAGGCCAGAAAGGTATATTAATCACGGTTAGGGCAAGATAAAGAAAAATATAATCACAGCTAAGACGACAGCTATGACAGGATAGATCATATTAATCACAGCTAAGAGGAGATAATGGATGCAAAATCAAGGCGAGGACAAGAAATATCAGTCACAGATAGGATACGATGAGAGATATTAATGACAGCTTAGATCATGCAGGCAAAGATTATCAACTACGGCTAGCACAAGATAGGAATATTCAGCTAAGAACAGATAAATAATATCAATCAAACTTGATCATATGAGAATTGACAATCACCACTAAAATCCGATAAGGAACATCAATCACGCATAAGAAAAGATTGAGAATATTAATCACAGCTTAGATCAGATAAGCAATATATATCCCAGCTAAAAATCATATCCCAGTGGGCCCCAAAACCCCTCGGCTGAAGGCTATTGAGATGGATGTGTGGTTTAAATTAGAGAAGTTTGACCATAGACCAGTTATTGATATTCGTGTATTGCTAAACTTGTTTTAAACTAGGACCTTGTCCTTAGAAAATAGGTCCTCTTCAATATACGTTTGGGATAATAAGCAGATTTGTATATGTGGTGTAAATCTAGAAAAGTTAGCTCTGACGCTAACTGAGATATCGTGCTAATAGCATTCCCGTATAATTTGACCTTGGAAAATAGATCAAGGTCAGTCATGTTCCACAAAAGTCTGGTCAATGAGCATATGCAGTGAAGACTGGAAAGGATAGCTGTAATATCCTTCAAGAGATTTGCTAACATCTTGAATCTACACTTAATATTATTTTACTTTAATATTGTTTGAAATAGGTCATGGTCGATCATGCTTGATAAGCCTCCGATCTTTTGCTTGTTGCATGTGTGTCATGAATATTGAAAGCTATAGGCTATAATCCTTCATGGCATATTGTGTTGACAGCATTACGTCTATTTTTACCATAAAACCATATAATTTGACCTTGAAAAAATAGGTCATTGCCAGTCATCTTCAACAAAGTTATGGGAAAATAAGCATATTCATCTGTGGTACAAATTTATAATAGACATTTTGCTAATAGCTTTGAATATATATTGAATGTGTAATTTGACCTAGAAGTAAATTATAGACAAATGTCAGTCATCTTTACTAGGCTGCTAGTCCATCACCAGCTGCAACTGTTACATGTATTTCTTCAGGATATATCGTGGTAACGTCGATGGTTAACAGATAGACGGACTACGCTCAGGAAGAAATTATCCGAGGGTTAACCAGATAAGGAATATTGGTCAGAGCTAGGTCTCTCTTTACCAGAGATAGGTGATTTCGCTTCTTTCTAGTTTGTACGTATATCTCGTTTAACGACGACGAGAAACGTCATAAAACTGGTGCTACAAGGTTATGCCATAGATAACCTTTTTGCTTATACACACACTGTTGAAAAATGAAAAAAACAACATTATAGTAGCGTGCGAGATATTTTTCGCTGTTTCGCAACCTGTTTCTCATTACTACTCTACCTGGATCTACTGGCTGTTTGAACGTAATGATCATATCCAAACGAACATCGTAAGACACAATTAATACAAAAATGTTCTCTTTTGGTGACCATTCCATATATAGCGGCGGCCTGATACCTCCGCCGATTATCATTACAAAAGAGACGATTACCAATTTGACATAGTTAATTACCCATTTCTGGATAGCAATATCCCAGAAGGACCTCCATACGTCATATCTCGCCTGGTTGCATTTGCTAGATCCTGCGTAAAAGGTGATGATTTCAATCAACGTCACAGAACATTATTGTATAAACTTGTCAAACAAGGCTAAAGCTCCAAACGCCTCCATTCTAAGTTTCTCAAATTCTGTGGTAAATATCATACATTGACGGCAAACTACGATCGTAGCGAGCAAGATCTCTGGCGTTAAGTTTCGTAACTGGAGTCTAATTCCGCATAACCCGGGGCTACGGGCATTTTGAACTTCATGTGTTTCATCTATATGGTGTTGAATGAACATCCACAATCAAAGCGTGACTGAGATGATACTCTAGAAAACCACTTGGAAATTCATTTGGATAAAGAATAATGATCAGTGATAAGGATTGTATAGAAAGTCTTGTGATAATCATTGAAACCTGTTGACCGCTTCTCTCTAGGAAGCCATCTTTGGGGTTTTTTAATGCATATTTGGAATTGATGCTAACTGTGGTACGAACAAGGTCTTCAAATTATTGAAGGTCAGACACAACATATTGCTTTGACCTCATAAAGACGATGAAGATGTTTTATCAACGGGGAAATTTTGTGTTTGGTACTGTAAATATGATACGAATATTTTGTGTCTTGATTAGCAGTAGACGTCTTAAAAATTGTTTTCCTATCGACACCATTGAAAACTTTACCGTTGCTGTATTTCAAGTAAATATCTCGAGTTCATCATATATTTGTATACACATTAACGAATGAAGGCTCGTCCTCAGTCGGAGTGCGCAGTGGCCCCTCTGGGCCTCGTCTGTGGATTTCTGGGTAGTAGATTTATGTTTCCCACTAACGTGGAGCAGTATCTCTAACTAGTGATATCAGACATATTACAATGTGGAGCAATATCTCTAACTAGTGATATCGGACATATTACAATGTGGAGCAATATCTCTAACTAGTGGCCCCGTGGGGCTTCCGGGAATTGACATGGGATGTCGTTGTGCACACCGCAGGTCATGGTAAGAATAGGCCTCAGCTCCTCAGACAGCTTGTCGTAAGAGGCGACTAACTGAGGCACCCGTGGAGTTCCCGGGTGTGAAAAGGAATAGGACCCCACCCGCGTGGTTCCGGGGTGTGAAAATTAATAGGACCCAACGTCGTGATATGACTGAAATATAGTTGAAAGCGACGTTAAATAACATTCACTCACTCACTTACTCTCTAACTAATGATATCGGACATATTATAATGTGGAGCAATATCTCTAACTAGTGATATCGGACATATTACAATGTGGAGCAATATCTCTAACTAGTGGTATCGGACATATTGCAATGTGGAGCAATATCTCTAACTAGTGGTATCGGACATATTACAATGTGGAGCAATATCTCTAACTAGTGATATCGGACATATTACAATGTGGAGCAATATCTCTAGTGATATCGGACATATTACAATGTGGAGCAATATCTCTAACTAGTGGTATCGGACATATTACAATGTGGAGCAATATCTCTAACTAGGGATATCGGACATATTACAATGTGGAGCAATATCTCTAACTAGTGGTATCGGACATATTACAATGTGGAGCAATATCTCTAACTAATGATATCGGACATATTACAATGTGGAGAAATATCTCTAACTAGTGATATCGGACATATTACAATGTAGAGCAATATCTCTAACTAGGGATATCGGACATATTGCAATGTGGAGCAATATCTCTAACTAGGGATATCGGACATATTACAACGTGGAGCAATATCTCTAACTAGTGGTATCGGACATATTACAATGTGGAGCAATATCTCTAACTAGTGATATCAGACATATTACAACGTGGGGCAATATCTCTAACTGGTGATATCGGACATATTACAATGTGGAGCAATATCTCTAACTAGTGACATCGGACATATTACAATGTGGAGCAATATCTCTAACTAGTTATATCGGACATATTACAATGTGGAGCAATATCTCTAACTAGTGATATCGGACATATTACAATGTGGGGCAATATCTCTAACTAGTGATATCGGACATATTACAATGTGAAGCAATATCTCTAGCTAGTGATATCGGACATATTACAATGTGGAGCAATATCTCTAACTAGTGATATCGGACATATTATCAACCTAAAGTTATCACAATATGAATCAGAAGAAGTCTTCAACTACTGTGGTATTTTGATGCATATTTACCAAATTTGTACCAGTTATTATCACTGATTAAAGAAATGCTTCCATGTTGTAGCATAGGGACAAACGAAAATCGATTTCTCAGAAATTTGCAGGCGAGACTCAGAGCTGTTCATGTCCCACTGCGCATCCCATCTGAGAGCGATATTGGGAAGCGTCCATTAGCTGTTGTCAGTTCATGATAGAGAGGTGTCTACATTATGGACGATGATTTCATTGATGGACGACGGCTAGATACAGACTGTCGAATTCCACGTCAATGACGGCTAGATACAGACTGTCGAATTCCACGTCAATGAGGGTTAGATACAGACTGTC